>JBAMBJ010002668.1:0-175901 GCA_037043495.1 Drosophila recens | reverse complement strand
CAAGTTTATGTTAAAATTTTGCCACGCCCACTGTGAGGGGCGTAATTCATAAAAAACTGACAGCACCTTTTATTTTGGCTTTTAAGTTTTTTTTTTTATATCAACGGATGTGGAATCATGTCCAGAAGCTAATCACCAATTTTCATCCCGATTGGGCCATAAATAGTGAAGATATTAACAATTTTGTCAGAGGTATTCTACAGGGTGACCAGAAATAACGGAGACAAACATTTTTAACTATAATTTTACTAAACGAGAGAAATTTAGCAAAGCAACAATTAGTAACGATAAAGTGGATCACTAGTAGTAAGATTCTCAGCCGGTTTCGAAATGGTCTCCTCCAGCTGCCATGCACAGGTCCAAACGTGATTTAAAATTGTAGGCCATGGGCCGCAGGTCCTCGGGAGACAGTCGGTTCCATTCCAAGAGCAGCGATTGCATCAGCGCCTCCAAACTTTTGTGAGGCTTAGCACAGGTCCTGGCCTCCAATATCGACCACACGCTGTAGTCCATCGGGTTGAGATCCGGCGAGTAGGGTGGCCATTCAGCAGACGAGATGAAGTCCGGAAAATGGGTTTTGCACCAGTCTTGCGTCATTTTCGCCTTGTGAGCCGGCCAGAGTCCTGTTGAAAAGTCCAGTCCGCATCGCCGAAGTGCAGTTGGGCCCAAGGAATTACCACGGCGTCGAGAATGTCGTGGCGGTACACTTCTTGGTTTCTTTTAACCCCTTGATCCACGAAAACCAGGGGTTTCTTGCCGCTGGCGCAAATGCCGCCCCAGACCATAACGGACTTCGGATTTTGGCGATGTTTGACAATGGCCGACGTACCCGAAGGTTCGGCGGACCAGATCCTGCAGTTTAGTGGTTGTGAGCCTGCTCGACGGTTACCAGCTTCTCATCCGTGAGAAGGACGCGCTCCTATCGCTGACCTGCGGCCCGACGCTTGAGTTGGTGGCATCTTTGCAGCCGCACGCGCTTGTTTTCATCCGTAAGGATCTGAAATTTTTTGAGCTTGTACGGCTTGAGTCCAAGGTGCTTCTTCGCCATTTACCAAACAGAATCACGTTTCATTCCGGTCTCACGGGCAATTTTCCTCATGGAGACCCTCGGATTTCGCATCACCCGCTTTCGAATGATTTGACGATTGGTAGAAGTATTGACGGTGCTTTTTTTTCCTCTTCCCGGACGATAACCTTCATGGTCAATCTCATTAAAGTGGCGGGTGGCCTTGGACACAGTCTACCTAGGCACCTCGAGCAAACGAACAAATTCACATTTGACGTTTTTCTTGATGAAACAGCTCTAAAATTGCACAACGTTTACTTGACATTCTGAAACCACAGGAAAATTTAACAGCAATGGATAAAAAATGTTGTGACTAGTACAAAAAAGAATGAAGAATACGATAAAATAACATTTAATTAAATCCGGTAACATACTTTTGCTTACGGACATATTAAAGTTTGTCTCCGTTTTTTCTGGTCACCCTGTAATGGCAATTCTATAAATAGAATAGAATTAATGGTCAATTAATTCGTTTTGCATTTCCTCTGCAAGAATGTTTATCGAATTTGTCAACCTCAATCCAAGTTGCGGCGTGGTGGAAGTGATAAGTGCTCGGCAAGCGAAACGGGAGACCGAGGTTCGAGTCCCGGTTGTGTCGATGCAAATGATTTTTAATTATTATTTTTTTATTATTTTTATTTTCTTATTTTTAAAATTGGTTTAAATCACTTATCTTATTGTACATGTATGTAGCTGCCACAAAAACGATAGGTCGATATTTGAGGATAAGTACAAGAATTGCATGTGCATCTAATCTTCGGCATGCCGAAGCCTAGGCCCAGGGTATATTACTGTCGAGTGCACTCGACTGATCCGCTTGTTTTTTTTGTTGTGTCATTTAATAAGTAACGACCTACGGCAAAGACAAAAATTACAGCATAAAAAAAAATCAACAATTATTTTGCTTTTTTCTTCTTATCAAGACAAAATTAAAAAAAAAAAAAAAAAATTTTCTTCTTATCAAGACAAAATTACAAAAAAACAAATAGACTATTTATTTTTAATATAATAGAAATTATTGCAATTTTTGCTAATCTCTGTCTGTTTTTTTTCTTTTACAAAAGTAATTAGCACTATTTTCTTCTTATCTCTATTTTTGCGCGCTCTCTCTCTCTCTGTCTCTGTCTCTGTCTCTTTTTGTTTGCATTACATATTTGCATGCAAATTAAAATTGATTTCTATATTTTTATTTTTATTGGTGCGGTAATTTGTGCTGGAAAATTGTTTAAAAAGTTGTGAAATTTGCAATTACTTGCAAAATTAACTAGCATTTGTTTGTGGATCAGAATATAATTAGGAATTATAGCTACAGTGATGGAAAACAGTATAGAAACGGCAATACAAATTTTGTATTTTGAAAAATGCTTCGAAAAAAAAAAATTTTGTTTTTAGTTTCATAATTTTTATTTATTTTTTTTTTTATGTATTAAATAATTTGTTTAAAATGTATGAAAAGGACTGTCGTTTCTAATATGTTTTCCAACACTGTAAATTGAGGTTAAGTGCATCATTTTGTTTTGAAATGCTTTTTGCATGCAAATTGCAATTAAACAGTTGCTGGAAAATTATTTAACAAGCAGTGCAAATTTCAATTTGTATGAATTAATTTGAAAATCATATTTGTAACGGTCTTTAATGATGGATTGAGGTTAAGTTCGTCAATAGGTCAAATGTCATTTTCTGAAAAGTTTGAATGCTGCATGCAGCTCATTAGCCTAAAAGACCAATTGATAAAATTGGCAACGGATTTGAGATCAGATTTGTTGCAGCCACCAAATGTTGGGCCATTCATTCATGTATACGAGTATCGAGCCCTTTGACCTGCCACCATTTATCCATTTATCCATTTATGGCCGCGAACTGACCTCGCCTTTGTGCCCAAAACTCTTTTCGGCCAACTCGTTGTGCATTCGCTTTGATTAGCTTTTTGGTCAGAAAGGGAAAAAGAATCGAAATGGGGACAGCAGGCAACAAATTGAAATTAGACTGATGAGATGAGACTAAATTATGGAAAATTATACTTATGAAATGCATTTTGAATGTTGATTTGAACTTTAAAGCAATGCTAACAATGCGAATACCCTGTAAATTAAGTTGCTTAATTTATGAAACCCAAAATTATGCTTTGGAAAATTTTAAGAAGAAATTATGAAAGAGTTTTCTTGAGTTTATTGATTTTTTATTGATAAATTTAAAAATTTTACCAGATAATTTCTTTCGCGCTTGAAACTTTCCAAATTAAAGAGCAAAATTAAATAATTTTATGTCTCTAGAAACAATTAGGCTGTTCACTTTACCCTAGCAGCGTTGCAGATTAAAAACGTTGCAAGCTTGCTACGGGAACAGCGCTTTATGTGGAAAGCGTTGCACATAACCACAGTGTGCTGTTTTTTGTATACATTTTTTGAATATGTTCAACGCTTTCCACATAAAGCGCTGTTCCCGTAGCAAGCTTGCAACGTTTTTAATCTGCAACGCTGCTAGGGTAAAGTGAACACCCTAAATGAATTTGAGTTTCTAATGTCGTCAGATTGTAATTTTTATATGGTGTGCCACACCTGTAGTTTTCATCCTAATACTGATATTACTGAATAAGGCTACAATAATACTGTGGGCAGTTCCCATTCCCATTCCCATTAGCCTGGTTGAGTTTTCATCTGCTTTTGAGCTGCCCACTCACAGCTTGCCACACAGGTTGTAGCTCATCACATCACATCATTTCATTTTTTATTATTTTATTTTATTTGACTTCCGCTCATCCCTTGTTCCCTTCCCTTTGGCACCAACAATTCCAGTGTCGCATTTACATTTTCCACACTTTTTAGATGCCCGTCATGCGATTTGTAGGCGTTCCTTTTTTTATTTTCTATATAATGTGATTATAATAAGATACGATTTTATTTTCGGTTTTTGTTGATTATAAAAAATTTAAAATTTTAAATATCAAGCTTTTATGTTTTATTATTTGTTTATATTATAATTAGTATAAGGCAGCAATTTAAATTTGATTGAATTCAAATTTAATAAGTTTTATTTAAATATTTATGTTTTTTTCAATAAATGTTTTGAATATAAGCTTTTTAAACCTCTCCTGTCGTGTGTGGCCTCCTCGTTGTCGCTGCTGTCGTGTGTGGGCGCCGCAAGGGTCAAGCTGCAGCTGCAGCGAATGCAAATTCGAAATTCGAATTCACCATGGGGCGGCCCACTGTCAATGCCAACGGCAGAAATAGAAATGGGGAAATGTGTTTAGTAGGCAGCTTGGCAGACTGAGGGGGGGGGAGGTGTTTATATGAAAATTACCCCAATTGTCATTTCAATTTCAATTTGTTTACTATTGTAATTTAAAACATAAGTTCTTTTGCAATTGACAATAAAAAATTAAATAAATATTATAAATTGTATTATAGTTACAATTCCAGAGCGCTTTATTAATTGCAACAATTTCCTTTTATCTCTTTGCAGGTAAGCATCAAACACACCCCGTTCATGAGCCGTGTTGAATGTCAGTTCAGTTCAGTTTCTATTGTTGTCAGTGCGTCTCAAACGTGACTGAGCGCTGCATTTGCATTTGCGCATTCATAGAGCTAAAGCGAAAGCTTTCTTATCACTCAGTAACCGAGTGAGTGAGAAAGAAGCGCACTCGAAACATTGCATGCAAAAAAAGCTTTTAACGCGTCGCAATCAACGGTAGTAGGTAAGTCCAGTCACTCAAAATAAATATTGCTTGCTGTCGCTGATGGCGTCGACGATAACGCTAAAACACGCGACGCTTCCGCATGCAGCAGCTACAACATCGACAGCGACAGCGCAGCGCAGCTCACACGAAGCGTAGCGACAGCTTTTTCACACACTCACGAACATTGGCGCAGGCTGTAAGCGAAAGAAAGTAAATAGCGGAATGCGCAAAAAAAGAAAAACAAAAACAAAAACTGAAATGTAAAAGAGCCACAGGCTATTGAGAGAGCGAGAGAGAGAGAGGCGGAGAGAGCAGCAGCTGACGCAGGCGTCGTGGCTGACGCTGTGGCTCTGCCTGTGGCTCTGCCTGCTGCCCGCTGCTCTATGCTTTCGGTTTCAAGTTTGGTTTGCGACGCTTACTGCGCAGTCGCAGTCGCCGTTACTTTTTGGCTTTGGCTTTGGCTTTGGCGCTTTCTGCGTGGGGCTTTCTGTTGTGTTTTTGTTGTTTTTGTTTCGTTTTCGTTTGTTTTTGGAGCCGATCTGAGCTGCGTTGCAAGAGGCGCACAGCGCGCGCGTTCACTCAACGTTTGCAGTCCGTCGGCATCGGTTCGGTTCACGGCTTCCACCATAAACACACAAAAAACAAAAAACAAACAAACAACAATAAAAACGAAAATTAAGCTCGAATTCGCCGCACCCCCCTCCCCCACCACAACCAGCCAGCCAGCAGCAACACTAACTAAACTAACTAAACGAAACAACGGCGCGTGTCAACAACGCCTGCGTCTGCGTCTCTGTCTGCGTCTGCGTCCGCGTCCGCTGTCGAATTCGAACTTGTGAACTTTCGTTTTCGGCAACTGCAGCAGGACGACGAGAAATTCAAACAAATAAATGTATATATGAAATTGTATCTACAAAATATACTGTGCAAATTGTCGCCTCGTTTTGTGCAGTGTAACCAAAAATATTTGTATGAAATTCGAAGAAATCAAAAATAGAAAATCAAGAGAGAACTTTTCAATATTTACGAGTATGCGAAAAAATTAAAAATAAAAATATATTTTATAATAATAAATAACTTAAAATATTTAAAATAAAAATATTTTGTTATATTTAAAATAAAAAAAATCAGTCAAAACAAATTAAAAAAAAGTAAAAAAGTCCAAGAGAAACATTTAAATATATTTTTCAAAAAAAGAAAACTTTTAAATTATATTTTGAAATACATAGCGAAGAATATTTAAAATCTGCTCTCACAGTGATTCAAAGTGCATAAAATACATAAATTTCGAAAAATATCAAAAATTCCACAGTTAATAAAAACCTGAATTTTAAAAAATTATATCAACTAGTTTAGTATTTCAAACATATTAATACATATGTTTATATACATACTAAATCATCAAGAAATTAACATCAACCACAACAACAACAGCAAAATATAGAAAGAGAAAGAAAGAGACAAAAGTGCGCCCAACAACAAGCCCACAGAAATAAGCAAAAAAAAAAAAGGCAATAAAAAGAGCAAAAAGCGCATAGCAAAATTTCGTTGTTGCTGCTAATTCAAGGTCAAACTTTTCTCATTCAAACGACGCGACGGCAACCGCGACGCCGACGCTGACGCTGACGCGAGAACCCCTTTGACAAACGTCAGGTTCCATTCCCAACAACAAGTACGCAAAATAGTTGACAGCAACTACAACAGCAACAGCAACAACAACAACAGCAGCAAAACGAACAGACATAATAATAGAAAAAAGCCAAAGCGCACAAAAAAAAAAGCAAAACAAATAACAAAAGGCAGCTGACAGCAGAAGCAACAGCAATTGAAGAGAGCGCACACAAGTGCAGAGAGCAACAGAAACAGCAACAACAACAACAAGAAGAACCATTTTGAGCAGCAAGTTCTAAGCGCGCTCTCTCTCTCTCTGAAAGCTGCGCTTGCCAGTGTATGTAGTTCTAGTTGTGGGAGAGAGCAGCGACTAGATAAATGCGCGTGCGATAGAAGCTTTAATTGCCTTTTTTACTCTTTCGCTCTTTCGCTCTCTTTTGCTTTCTGTGGAATTTCAGCTGCAATTGCAGCTTCTTTTTGTCGTTGTTGTTGTAATTGTAATTGTAATTGTAATTGTAATTAATTAACACAGAGAGCGTAGCAGCGACGCCAGCAGCAACAGCAGCAGCAGCAATGTGTCAACAACTCAAAAGCTAACAATAGTAAATATTAAAAAATAAAATAAATATCAACAAGTAAATAGATAAACATTTTGTGCTGAAAGCTGGCAACATTTTGTGTGCGTTCAGCAATGAGAATGGACTATCAAATGCCGCCGCCAACATTGGCCTTGCAACAACAGCAACAGCAACAACAACATCAGCAGCAACAACAACAACAACAGACACACAATGTGGCGCTGCAACATCAGCAAAATCAGCTGCAATTGTTGCAGCAACATCAGCAGCAGCAGCAGCAACATCAACAGCAGCAGCAGCAGCAACCAATGCTTGGCAACATGTCGCAAACGGCAACATTGCCGCCGCTGAGCAGCTTGCCGCTGCAGGTGGTGCATCAATTGCCACATCTGTTGGCCAACAACAACAACAGTGGCAGCGACAACAACAACAACAACAACACACATGCGAATCTCAATGGCAACAATGTGGCCAGCAACAATTTGTTGCGCAACACAATGCAACATCAGCAGCAGCTGCTCAACAACAATAACAGCGTCGGCAACAATAACAATAGCAACATTGTTGCTAATGGAACATTGCCGGCACCTACACAATTGTTGCAGCATCATTTGCAACATTTGGCGCATGTCAATGTGAATGCGGCAGCAGCTGTTGTTGCCGTTGCCGCCAACAATCTCAGCAACAATCTGCAGCAACAGCAGCAGCAACACGGCAACAACAACAACTCCAGCAGCAACAACAACAACAACAACAATACCATATTAAATCACAACAATCTCAACATTATTATCAACAATCACACCACCAGCAACAACAACAACAACAGCAACAGCAACATTGCCAACAACAACAACAACAACAATCCAGCGACACCAAATGCAAATCTGACAACGGCCACGCCCACTGTCAACACAGTCGCCGCCTCCGCTGTGGCACAACAACAACAACAACAGCAACAGGCGCATGAGAACAGTCTGGTCAACAGTTTAGTTGGCGTCATCAGCAACAGCAACAATAACAGCAACCTTAGCAACAATAATAATGCTAGCAACAATGGCGATGATAACAATCGTTGGACACAATTTCAGGTGCAACAACTGTGGAAGCAACATGCAAATTACTTGAATGGTATGATTTATGATTATGTTAAAAAAAACACTGCAAATAAACAACAGCAACAACAACAACAACAAAAACAGCAGCAACAGCAAGAACAGCAGCAGTAATAACAGCTGTAACTGCAGTGCAGCTTGTTGCTTTCTCTTTGCAACTTGTTGCTAGGACTCGCCTTAAGAATGTTGACAATTAATATATAGAATTGGCAAATGAATATTGGCAATAATTTAAATTGAAAAATATTGAAAATTGAGGAAAAATACAAAAATATTGTTAAAAAATATAATTAATGAGAAAAATTAAAATTTAAAATGGGGAAAGAAAGTTTAATATGTATTAAAATTAGGATATAAAACTAGAAAAAATTTTAATAGAAAAAATACCAAAAAATCTATTATAAATTGAGAAAATATAAAAAATATAATTAGAAAATATCATTAATGGGAAAATGAAATTTTTACACAATATAAGGAAACCGAAATTAGGTAAAATTCAATCAGGAAAAATAATTTAAATTGAAAAATATTGAAAAATATTATTAAAAAATATAATTAATGATAAAAATTAAAATTTAAGATGGGAAAAAAAAGTTTCATGTGTATTAAATTAGGATATAAAACTAAAAAATATAATTAGAAAATATCATTAATGGGTAAATGAAATTTTTACACAATATAAGGAAATCGAAATTAGGTAAAATTTAATCAGAAAAAAAACTTGAAAATGCTTCAAATATAATAAAAAAAAACATTAATTGGGAATTGAAAAGCAAAACAAGAAATTGCATTTCCAATTTCGATTTATTTCGATTCTTTCTAAGTTTCACAAGTTGATTTGTCAACAGTTTTGGCCATGATTAAGTGTCAAAGTCAAAGTCAAAGTCGGATTATATCGATTCGAATCGGACAGCAATTGTTGTTGTTTTCCTATGACAAAGCCGCTCTATGGGTTCCTACATTTTCTACATTTTCTACATTTTCCATTTCCCCATTTTGTGCAATTGCCATTTGCCATTTCCGTATGCGGTAAAAGGCAAGTTCAGGTTGAGGTTCAGTTCAACTTTAACTTAAGCTTCAACTTTCAACTGCACCAGAAAACCTTTGCGACTCTCTTCTCTCTCTCTCTCTCTCTTTATCTCTCTTTCTCTGGCAATTTACAATCACTTTTGCTTTCAGTTTTTCAGTTTTTTTCTGTGACTCTAGGGCCGACAGAGTCAAAGAGCCAAACTGAGCCAACTTCAGCTTCAACTTCAACTTCAACTTGTTGGCCCGCGACATTTTCAGACTTCAGACAACTTTCGTTTCGTTTCGGTTTCGGTTTCGGCTTCGGCTTCGGGGTGCTTTCCACATGCCCAAAAAGCAAACTTTTGTTTTATTTACTTAGCTTAACAACAAAAAAGATCAACGAACAAAAAACAAAACAGAAAACAAGAACGATGCAACTAAACTGTTGGACTCTTGGGTGCCCAGTAGCTGCAGCGTTTAAGTTACTAACATTTTAATAAAAAAAATATATGAAAAAATAATATTTTATTGATGAAAAAACTAATAGAAACGAGAGTCGTTTTAACATCTCAAATAAATTATTTAATTATATACATCATAAATATTAAGTACGAATTTTGAAACTATAATAAATTATTTTTTTTCGAAGCAATTTTAGAACTATAGAAAATAAATATAGTTTCTATTATATTTTCAAATAGATTCATAGTAAAAATAAATTGTAAAATGCAGTTTTCAAAGTAAAAATAAATTTTATAATGCAATTTTTGCATAGAAAGACTGACGAGAAATCACAAATTAAAAAGCCTTTCTTCCATTTGAATTAACATTTCAAATAAATTATTTAATTATATATATCATAAATATTAAGTACAAATTTTGAAACTATAATAAATTATTTTTTCCAAAGCAATTTTAGAACTACAGAAAATAAATATGGTTTCTATTATATTTTCAAATAGATTCATAGTAAAAATAAATTGTAAAATGCAATTTTTATAATGCAGTTATCAAAGTAAAAATACATTTTATAAGACTAATGAGAAATCACAAATTTAGAAGCCTTTCTTCCATTTCAAGTACTCGGCTACAAAGACGTAAAAAACGTCGAAATTTTTGCCGTTGGGTTCAGTTTTGACTTTGGCTAAGCCCCGAAACTGTTGTTGTTGTTGGCCTTTTGTGCTGGCCATTTTGTTATCACAGCTTTTATCGGCGCGTTCGCCGCTTGTGTCTTTTGACTTGACTTTATGGCCAAGATAAAAGACCGGCTCTTACAGCCTGGCCAACAAGTACAACAACAAAACAATAAACAATCGCAACAAAAGGGCAATTTTGGCACTCACTTCTCTTCTCTTCCCTCTCTCTCTCTGTCCCTCTCTATCTCTCCCTCTCTCTCTCTCTCTATCGCCTTCTCTGTCTTTGCTTGTGTGACATTGCCGCATAATTAATATGTGGCCAGCAACAATATCCCAAATATTCATTTGACTTTACCGAAAATGCGTTTTTACTTTCATTGAGCGACGTCGACTGCGCTGTCGCCGTCGGCGTCGCTGCCGCCGTCGGCGTCGCTGCGCTGTTCTGCTCGCAACAGACAACCAACAAAAATTAACTTTCACTTTTTCGGCAGTTTTTAAATTCATTTCTTACTTTTCGCTTTTTTTTGTCTGTTTTTTCGATTTTTTTTTTTTTTTTGATATTTTTGTGGCATTTTAGGTCTTTTTGGTCGCTTGGCAACAAATTTGGTGTGTTGTTGTTGTTGTTGCTGCTGTTGTTGTTGCTGCTTCTTCATTTTTGGGAAATACTCGTATAATTTTTATTCATACCCAAAATGTACAATTTATTTCGAAAGTTTTAAGTATTGACAATTTTTTATGATTGAAATTTCGAATATATATTTTGAATAAAATATAAATTTATATATTTTAAATAAAATATAAATTAATATATTTTGAATAAAATATAAATTAATATATTTTTTGTGGCATTATTATACATTTTATGCCATTAAACCAGTTAATCTAAAAACTGAAGAAACATGGTTAAAAGCCAATTAAACTTTTATTATTACATATTTTTTATACAATTTATATTAAACTTTTGTCCCTACAATTTCAAAGTTATACACAAATTATTCTGAACATTTTTGAAACTCGTGTTTGATTTTTAAGTAATTTTTTAAAATGAGTTTTGGAATAAACATTTCATTTCATTAAGTCAGGCAATAAAACAGTTGACGTTAAAAACATTTATTTTCTATTAAACAATATTTAATAATATTGGTCTTAAATTTTTATCAACTGCAACAAGTTGCAGCTCATCATTCGGTGTCTCAAGTGTCGGTTTTGGCCGTGTTCTGTTACCAATGCTGTTGCTGTTTATCGCCCAATGTTGGCAATTGAATGGAATTGTAGTCAAAACTACGTTGTGTTGACTTCCTTTCGTGCTTTTGGCCATAAAACGTTTATCCAATTCAAAGTTGAAAAATTGCATTTTGCGCATGACAAAAACGACAAATTGACGACGCGACGTTGGCAGCGACGCTAGCTGCGCAGTCGCTGCCGTCACACAGTCACCCAGATATGAGCAGAAATTGCAAATGCAACGTAATACAGTTAGTGCAAGTTAAAGCCAACACGGGAGCTTTTGTTGTTGTTGTTGGTGCACTGATTGCTGTTGTTGTTGTTGTTGCCCCTCAGCAACTCAGCTCGTGTTGCGCAATCGACAACAACAACAAGTTGGAGCAACTGTTAAACGTGCAAAATGCGACATCGTTTAGTTGAGTTTCAGTGCCGAGTGTTGAGTCTTGAGCTGAACACAAAATATCAGTGAAAGTGGCCCGAAATGCCGTTGCTCGCACCACGCGGCGTATGAGCAATCTTTTAATTGTTACTCTTACTGTTACTGTTACCGTGTTTCACACGTCGTCGGCGTCGCTGTCGCTTCGCCTGCCAAAGACCAGAAGCACTTTTATAGTCTTGTATGTTGATGTTGATGTTGATTGAATTCATATTGCCCAGTATCTTAAATGGTACAAAGACTGCTAAATTGTATTGCAAAAATTGGAAAATAATTCACCAAATATATACATATTAATTCGTTCAAAAATATCTTTTTATTTTCACATACTTAATATAAATTTTTCAAAAAAAAAAAAAAAAAAAAAAAAATTCTTTCGAAAATAAGATTTATTAATAATTTTTATTGTAACAATTGCAAATATGCGTTATTACATAACTTTCATATAAAATTTAATAAAAAAGTTTTGTTTTTAAAACCAAATATAATAAATAATAAATAATAAAAATTAAAAAACATAAAAAAGTAAATTCAAAACTTTTTTCCTCGATTTTTTCCAACAAATGTTGGTATGCAAAAACATTCTTCAAACAATTTTAGGAGTGACTGCAAAAAAAATTTTCAAAGATCTTTTCGCTTATATTTTTTAAATTTTTTTTAAAAATTCTAGAAATGACTATTTTAACCACTTTAAGCTTTTAAGCAATTTTCAAAAGATTATAAAAAATACTAGCAAAAATATTTTTGAAAATTTGTTTTTGCAGTCACTATTAGAATTGTTTCAAGAATTTCTTTGCATCCCAATATTTTTTGGAAAAAATCGAGGAAAAAAGTTTTCAAAGTTTACTTTTTTTAAAATTCGAATATTTCAATGGGCACTTAATGGGTTAAGGAAAGTTATGCATCATTCAAACGGAATTCAAATGACCTTTCCAAAAATATTTTTAAATTTGAAGACTTGACTTACAATAGCTGTTATAGTGAAATAAAGAGTGTACTTATTATTTTGTCCACGAGAGTATATTATTATATAATATATTGATATTATTTAAAATTTGTTTGCATAAAAATTACAATCGTTTGTATTATTTTTTCCCTCACTGTATATATTGATAAATTGTTATTAATTATTAAAAAAATTTCATTATATTTATTTTTTATTTATTTATTTTTATCCGTAAATATATATGCACATTTGAAATTATCATTTTCGGGTACTGGGTATCTGCGAGTCGAGCAGCCTGACTTCAGCGGTCTAAACTGTCTGTTTTCCTCTGTTTTTGATTGCGTTTTAAATTCGCAGCCATGCCACGCCCCTTCCACACGCCCCTCGGCGTGCTCGGCATACTCGGCAGCCAATTTTATTTGTTATTTAGGTTTCGGTGTCTGTTTTTTTTGTTGTTGTGTTGTTTTCCGCGCGTTTTATGGCTGTGTAATTTTATAGCGGCCGCGTTACTGGAACTATGACTATGACCAGTATGATTGTCATTATCACTATCATTATGATTATGATTATCATTGTCTGCTTCCTTATTTTGGCTAATTAACTGCACGGCGCCAGCGGCTTTCTTTCACTCAACAGCAACAACTAAATTGGGGCTCTCTTTCTGTCTCCCTCTCTCCTTCTTTCGCTCTCTTTCGCTCTTGATCTTTCTCCCTCTCTGTCTCAGATATGTTACACTTTTCACATTATTTTTACTTTCGCTTCGTAACAGTTTTCCAGCAATTAAATTATTGCAAAATTACTGAACTTTAATCGAATTTTAACTGATTATAATTAAATACAAAAAATATAAATTAATAAATAATAATAATAGTAAAAAATAAATTAAAATAAAACAAATAAAATCTAAAGAGATTTCCAAAAATCTTAATTATATTTTAATTATATTAAAACTATTGATAATAAAATATTACCAAAAACTTAAATCTCTTATTATAATTAAAAATAATATAAATTAATAAATAATAATAATAATAAATAATAATATATTAAAATTTGTGCACAAATAAAATCTAAAGAGATTTCTAAAAATCTTAATTATTTTATCAAAACTATTGATAAGACAAGATTTCCAAAAAATTAAATATTAAAAATTAAATATCAATTGATAATATAAATTAAAAATTTATAAAAAGTCAATAAATTAATTTTTTTAAATTCCTTAAAGCTAATTCGAATAATTAATTTAATAACTTAAAAATTTATAAAAATTTAATATTTATTTAATATAAATAAATAATAATTGAATAAGTTTAAAATTAAAAAAAGGTAACAGAAAATGTTAAATACAAATAAATTAAATTGAATAAGTTTAAAATTAAAAAATTATTTAATAAAAATATTTTGTGAATGCCTAAAAATAAATTTTAATTGAAAATTGCTGGTGAAATTTGAAGAGATTTAAATAAGTTTATGTGCAATATTTTAACATTTGTTGTTTACTTTTTTTTTTTGTTCATATTAATATGCAAACAACCCGGAAATCAAAAGTCCAACACATTTTCCCACACATAATTAATTTTACACACACAACAAAAAAGTAAAAGAAGAAAAACAAACAACAACAAAAAAACCGTAAAATTAAGCATAAAAAGTGCTACATATAAAAAAAAGGAAGATAACAAAAAAAGACTATGCAAATGAGTTTGCAAATGCGGAATGAATGCAATGCACACCAGCAACAACAACATGAACAGCAATCACAGCAACAACAGCAACAACAACAACAGCAACAACAACGACAGCGACAACAATCGAAAGTGTTACACTTTCTGCACTTCAGCAAAAGGCAGTGAAACAAAACAAAACAAAACGAACCGAAACAACAACAAAACAAGAGCCAACAGAGCCATAAAAGCGAGTGCCATGTAATACAACAAGTAACAGTAACAACAACGACAACAACAACAACAACAACAGTAACAACATCAGCAACAACAACAGCAACAACAACAGCTAAAAGTTGCGGCAATTGCGCCATCGACTCAAAAGCAACGCGACGCATGCGCAAAAAGCAACGACGACGCTAGCAGCAACGCCAGCAGCGACTGCGACTGCGACTGAGAGACAGGTGAAAGGGGCGTGGAACAGCAACAGCAACAACGATAGCAACAGCAACAAAGTACGTGCCCGACAATCCGACAATGCCACAATTGTTGAGCTCGCACTGAACACGATGAAAAATCGAAACTTGCTGCATTGCATAATTTTTTGGTTGCCAGCTACCGCAAAATTGCTGCTGAAATTGTCGTGGAACATGTGCTGAAAAAGTCAGCAGCAGGAAAAAATTTCAAAACATAATTTAAAAAAAAAACTAAAAGACGTTATAAAAATACTAAAAATTTCAATTCTTATGTTTTCTACTGCGTTTTAAATTGTCGCTGAAAATGTGCTGAAAAAGTCAGCAGCTTATAAAAAGTGATATATATTTTCACAAAAATAGGAGAAAATTTCAAAACATAATTAAAAAAAATACTACAAATTTCAATTCTTATGTTTTCTACTGGGTTTTAAATTGTCGCTGAATATGTGCTGAAAAAGTCAGCAGCTTATAAAAATTTCATATATTTTTACAAAAAAAGGAAAAAATTTCAAAACATAATTAAAATAAAACTAAGAAAAGTTGTAAACAAACTAAAAATTTCAATTTTTATGTTTTCTACTGGGCTTTTTTTTTAGGATGGCTTAAATTGTCGTTGATAATGTGTTGATAAAGTCAGCAGCCTATACAAATTTCATATATTTTTACAAAAACAACGTAACAAGAACATAATTAATAGCAAATAAAAGACGAAACACAACAAAAAATATTCCAAGTTTTATGCTTTCTACTGGGCTCTTTTTGAATAGTGTTTGTGAAACTTGAACAAAGTATTAAAGATCACGCAACTTTGAAGAAAATAGTATTTTTCATTTAATTTTACTATTTTTATAATTTTGTTTTTTGTAATTATTAAATTATTTAAATTATTTAATTATTATATGCTTCCCTGTTTGGTTTTCCTAAATTGTACATAAAATTTTTTCCTAATGCCTCAGATTAATTATTCTACTATTGTTATTTACAAAATTATTCCAACATGATTTTATTTCTATACGTATACGTAATACACTTGGCTGTCAATGTCGCGGTCGCTCTTTTATTTTATCACATATTTTTTTCTTTTCTACATTGCGCATAGAATGACGTTTTTTATCGTTTCTTTTCCATATAGAAAACAAGTTTTGAATTTCATTCAATTTGGGTTTTTTTCGGGTTTTTTTTATTGCTTTTTCTTACTCTTCATCCGTTGTGACTTGTTTGGGTTGTTAGCGCTGTTGTTGTTGTTGTTGTTGTTGTTGTTGTTGTTGTTTGCAGGAGTTTTTACTCTCACTTTCATTTTAATACGAGGCGAGATTTAAAATGCACTCGCGGGGGGAAGAGGAAAAGGGAAATGACAGTTGATTTTATGGCCTTAAAACGGATATGATTGAGATACAAGTTTGCATTTCAATTGATGAATATTTAATTGTGAATTGAACTTACAATAGGTCAAGTAATTGTTTAGACAAAGAAGCACAAAATACATTTTCTTGGCTTTTAATTTTATTAAAAAAAATGTTAGAAATACATTTTCTTGACATCTTATATTATTTTTATTCACTTTTGCCCACTTTCTGCATATCTTTCTTTGTCAAAACAATTAATTGCATAACTGTATCTTGGCTAACTTGTTTCGTTTTCGGCTCAATGCTTTCTATAGAATTTTTAATTTAGCTACTTGAATTGACAAAATCTGCCAAGAGAAGATGTTGTCACATATTAACTGAATGAAGCTCAGCTCAAAATGGAAACGGCCAAAAGTGAAAGTTGAATGCGGCATTAAAATAACAATCATAAAAAACTAAAGAAGCAAAGACCAACTAAAAATTGTGACCAACTCCAATTCCAATTCCACTGACCATTAACACAACAAAGGCCCAGGCCAGAGGCTAGCAATTTCAAATAAAAACAAAATCATAAAACAATAATAATAGAGTCCCAAAAAAACCAACTCTCAACGCATTCCGCGTTTCATTTTCACCCAAGAAACACCATAAATTTCGTGTTGTCGTAGGCCCGAACCGACTAAGAAAGCGCTCAACTTTTTACAGAAATGTAAGGAAAGTAAAACAGAAACAGAAACAGTTAAAAAATAGATACAAGTCTACAAAAAGAGCGGAAACTAAATGCAAAATAGTCACGAAAATTATGCAAATTAAATTAATTACAAATGAGAAACTGCGAACACCAAAAAAAAAATGCCCATAAAATGACGCGCTTTTTTGGCCCAAAAATAAAAGTAAAAGACAAAAGCAACAACAACAGCAACAACAATGCGTTGACCTACTTAAAATGGCAAGAAGAGAAACTGTAACCAAAAAAAAAAAAAAACAAAAGCCAAGTCGAGTTTCAATCCCGAAAACGACTTAAGTCATCGCCGTTGTGGCTGTTGTTGTTGTTGTCGCTGTTGTTGTTGAGTCTAAAAATAAACCCTGCGCCAGATTCTCTCCAGTGCGTGTGAAAGTGACAGCAAAACAAAGAAGAAGACAGCACAAAAAGAAAAATACAAGTATAAGATACAAGATACAAGTACGAGTATCTGACGAATATATCGCATCTTTTTGGAACCGATCTGATCCTCATTGAATGAAAGTGAAAAATGGTATTTTCCAACACTCGTTTGAGTGTTTAGCGATTAGCAAATCTTAAACATTGATTCATTTTCTTTTACTTAAGCTAAAAACCATATTGATAGGATATTTAATACATATTAATAATTTAATTCAAAAGTGGATATACTGCGCGTAACGTTCGCAACACTCAAAAATTAAGATTTTTATTGAACGTGACTGCTTATCATTATTTTTTAAGTTGGATTGTTATGATCATATTTGCCACCTAATTTTTTACATTTGAATATTTTTTGTTTACTATGAAAAGTTCGCTAAAAAAAGCTAAAAATGCACATTAACCTCAAAGTCGACTGCCATTTTTGTAACATTCGCAACGCTGGCTTAGCACATTTGTTTTTTAGTTGAGTTATTCATATGAAATATCTTTTTTCTGTTATCTGCTTTTCTTTATATTGCTTCATTCGCATCGCTTCGCTTTGTTTCGTAATGTTTCATTTCCATTTTGTTTCGTTTCGTATAAATTCTTAAATATTGATTTTGTTTTGTTTTTTTTTCTTTTGTATTTGGCTATCTACTATCTTCTTTCAATTTCTCTTCTATTTTACAGGCAGGAAATCTCCATTTTTGGGTTTTATTTGCAAAGCAAACGGTAAATTTTTGGTTTTTTTTTAAATGTTTTCTTTTCAAAAGTTTTCAATAATTTTAAATGCTTTGCGAATGTTAATCGTTTATTTACAAAACATTATAAAAGGATATAATAATAAGTAAAACATAAAATTGCCTGAATCCTTAATTGAAAACTCCATTTTCATTGATCATCTGTCGCTTTCATCTCTGTCGCTGTCGCTGTCGCTGTTGCTGTCTCTGTCTTTCTTCGTTTCGTGACAAACACAAAACTAAGTTTTAAAGTCAAATTTCCCAAGCATAAATCCTAGCATTAAATATTCGCCGCATAAATCAAACGAAAACTGCTTAATTAAAAAGTCAAATGAAAAGTTGCTCATACGCCCCGTGTGTGTGGGTCCTAATTTTATTAGCATGTGCATGTGTATGTACAGTGGCTCACAGCTTATTTCAACCAGCACAAAAACCAACTTTACTCAAAAGCTTCAATTACAACTAACAAAAAATGTTGGGATGCAAAAAAATTCTTCAAAGAATTTTAAAAGTGTCTGCAAAAAAAATTTTCCAAAAATATTTTTGCTAGTATTTTTTAGAATTTTTTGAAAATCCTAAAAATTACAATTTTTACCCATTTGTTCTCATTTTCATACAAAAAGTGCCCTTTTTTGCAGTTTTCAAAAAATTCTAAAAAATACTAGCAAAAATATTTTTGAAAATTTTTTTTTGCAGACACTTAAAAATCGAGGGTAAAAGTTGAAAAAGTGGATTTTTACGAAAACTCAATTATTTGCGAATATTTTCAATATTTTCAAATAATGAGTTGATATAACATTAGTTTTCTGTAAATACTATTTATTAAGATTTTTTTTAGTTAGTTGTAATTAAAGCTTTTGAGTAAAGTTGCTTTTTGTGCTGGTTGAAATAAGCTGTGAGCCATCGTATGTGTATGCATGCGTTTTGCACTCACTGTGCTTGCTATTACTTCACCGTCAACATGCAACAACAAAACACTTTTGTTGCTTTTCACTTACGCTTCGCTGCCAACGGCAAAGAGGAAAGAAAATCAGAGAAAAAGCAAAGAAAATATTACTTCACTGCCACAGACGCGACCAGAGACCAGAGACCAGAGACCAGACCAGAAATGTGGTCGTCGTCGTCGTCGTCGTCGTTGTCGGCATAAAATTTCGCAATAGTTGGTAAATCGCTTAAAAAAGCAACAGTAAAATACAAAAAAAATCGCAAATGAAAGTGAGAGTGAATAAGAAAGCGGAAACTAATGCAAGCGAAACCAACAACAGTAACAACAACAACAAGTAAAAACTCTCTGCACGACGCAAACCGGTTATTGCTGCCGACGTCAGCTGCGCTGCCAGCGGCAAACTCGTTTCTCTGTGAAATATGCAAGAAATCAAAGAGCGCGTCGCGTTGATGGGATAACAGATAAAGCAGCGCCGTCGACAGCGCAGTCGACAGCAGCAGCAGCAGCACGCTCAGCTGCGCCTGCGCAGCGTCAAATGCAAGAAGCTTTTTGAGTGAGAGTGAGAGAGTGAGTGTGAGTGTGACAAGGCACAAAAAGCAGAGGGAGAGCCACAACAACAACACGATTGAAAATCAGTTGAAAGCTGAAATTTCACTTTCGCTTTTCAGCTGCTCGCTGCGCTTCCTCTTTGTTTGCTTTGTTTGCCGCCTCTCTCTCTCTCTTACACTCACTCTCTCTCTCTCTCGCTCGCTCTTACATACAGCATGTTATAGTGTTTTGCGGTGTATATTTGTCTTTTTGGCTTTGTTTGCTTTTTGGGCCATTTTCGGGGCGCATGCGGAAATTTGTTCGGTTCGCATGCAATTTTTAGCCCATTTGTGCCAAAAGTATTGCCTAGTTTTTTATGTTTTTATTTAGTATTTAAATTGCTTTTGTTGAAAACCCAGGCCCGAAATAAGAACACAGTTTATAAACAGTTTTATGATTTTAACCACCCAACAGGACAGAGAGAAATTTAGCAACATTCAATGCGTGCTAGTCACATTATAAAAGCAACAAAATGTTGCTAGACTAACGATTTAGCAACATTCAATGCGTGCTAGTCACATTACAAAAGCAACAAAATGTTGCTAGATCATCGTCGCGACAGTCAACATGAGGATCATTGTTGCTTTTGTTGAGGATATGCATTTCACAATGTTGCGAACTTGACGTAATGTTGCGCAACATGTGTGTGTTGCTAAGCTTACAGCTGGAATTCATGCACATTTAACAGTTTTTATGCACATCTAGTTGTGCTCTATAAATCTCTAGAGATTTTGAATACAACTCAAGAAATCTGTCGTTTTAAATATGAAGCTTAATTTTTTTTCAAAATAAATTTAAAATGCTTGAATTTTTTAACTTTGTCAAAGCAATTACATGAGTTACTGTAGGCGGCAAGTACTCTCATGTGTAAAACGCAATTTGACCCACTTTGTTGGCCCAAGTAATACTGCAGGCCCTTATCAAAGACTACTACTACTATTTGCACTTGACACAACAACACAATTTACTGCAAAATAAATTCTAATAAAAAAAAGAAAATATATAGAAACTTAGGCGCCTGCTATCAGCAAATTGGCGACGTCTACTTAAGATTGATAATAACTTGTAAAACTGTCAACTGGTTAAGGGGGAAAACAAACAACTACTTAAAAAACAATATTTATACTAAAGATACTTATGTATGTATGTGTATTGCCCTTGATTTCCTTATTTAATTTAATATATATTGTATACAGAATGTTTAACTCTTCTATGCTTAGCCTATGTTTACAGACTATGTTATATTCGTATGTTATGTTACAGAGATGCAATTAAGCGAATATTACACTAAATTTCATAAATTCCATTGCCTGCTATAATATGTATGTATCTTTTATCCATTTTGCAGGCAAATCCACATCGAATAGCAAAGAAATCATCTGTCCGGATGATAAATACAAAGAGGAGGGCGACATTTGGAATGTTGAGGCGCAAACGGCATTTCTCGGCCCCAATTTGTGGGACAAAACGTTGCCCTACGATGCTGACCTCAAGGTAACACAAGTTAGTATCATCTCTTATCATCGCTGCGTAGTGGCTGCGTCTTGTTTTACACACACACTCCTTACAAACCCCAAAAGAAACCAATTTGCAAATGAAACAAATGCACACAAACAAATACAACAATCACAATTAATTAAACAAAATTAACCTGAATCTGGTGCTTAATTAGTGCGAGAATTGTATTCTCATCATATCGTATATCGTATATTTTTAATATATATATATGTTGTGTACAGTTTTGTGTGACTTACAATTTGACTAATCCAAATTACTTTCAATTACCAATTGAAATTAAAATTAAAAATACTTGAAAATAAATTGACTTATTTATTATTAATTTAAAAAAAAATCCAAAATTTTTTTTTTTGCCTAAATTTAATGTTACACATTATATTCAACTTCAAATAATTTTTTTATTTTTTATACCCGTTACATCCAAAATAAGTAAAGGGTATATTGTATTCGTTGAAATGTAATATACTAAAGCTCAACCAGATCGGGCAAATAGAACGCTAGTAATGGATTTTTTTTTTTTTTTTTTTTTTTTTAAATAACAATAACAAAGTTTATTAGACAAGTGTGGAATCCGTACATTCAAATTAGTGACATAACCAACACAATTAAACTAGTAATGGATGATTTAAGTTTCAAGCAATGCAAATGCCTAAAAGTATGCAATAACAAATATTTTTTGTATATTTAAAAAGGTGACGGGTATTTTTTAGTCAGCAACTCGATTATAGCCTTTCTGGCTTGTAATTTTTAAGGATTACACGTGAAATGTGAAGAAATAGTAATTATTGAAAACTAAGTTTACTTTTTTTTCATAAAAAAATTTGTATATTTTAAGTATTTCAAGTTTATTTTTTTAATTATTTTGCTTTTAAAAAGTTTTTATCAGAGGTAATTTTTATTATGACCAAATGTTTTGCTGATAAAAGTCCTTAAATATTTTATTTTTTTATAAATTTATGTGTAAAAAATGGTATTGATAGTAATTTGAAATCACGCACACACAATTTTTTTTTTTTTTTTTTTTTTATGTGTAAAAAATGGTATTGAAAGTAATTTGAAATCACACACACACCTAATAAGTGGGCTTGTTATTTGTTTGGCTGTTATTGTTTCGACATTTTGAGAGCTTTTGACTGCAACCCAAAAATTCAAAACTTGGGAATATCGAAACTACAACTTGTACTCTTTCAGTATGCGGACTTGGATGAGTTCTTGTCGGAAAACAACATACCTGATGGATTGCCCGGCACACACTTGGGCCACTCGAGTGGTTTGGGCCATCGCTCCGATTCACTGAGCCACGCGGCGGGATTGTCGCTCGGCTTGGGCCATATAACCACAAAGCGCGAGCGTTCCCCATCGCCATCGGATTGCATTAGTCCCGACACGCTAAATCCGCCATCGCCGGCCGAATCAAGTGAGTTCAAGTCTCTGGGATTTATCCAAAAAAAAAAAAAAAAAAAAACTGAAATAATAAAAAAAAAAATCAAATTAAAATCCTCTAGAGCAACCCTTTCATAACTTTTTGATTTGTTACTCAATATTAAAAAAAAAAAAAAACACAAATGGAATGGACATTGCGCCTAAAATTAACATGAATTTGACTATGATTTTAATATACACACATTTACATAATTGATTATCATTAATTATACCATATATACAATTTTCCATCTAGCGAGTTCATCCTTCCAAAAAAAAAAAAAACCAAAAATTTGAAACCAAAACAAATCGAAATATTTAAAAAAAAAACAAATGTTTTTGCTCATGTCTTATCAAATGCTAAATGTTAAAGGCTGATTACATTCCAATTTGTGCAATTTCGAGGCAAATTTTTGTCTTCCTTTTATAACATTATTCTTTTTCTATTTCTATTTCTATTTCTATTTTTCTACTTCATTTTTTTTTTCTGTCTATTTTTTAATTTGAAACTTATGCGTTGATCCGTCTTTCTTTTTGTCTTGAAAGTTGTGCTGCATTTTGTGATTATGATTTGATTTATAGCACGAACAGTCTGTGAAACATTGTTAACATTTAGTATTTGATATTCCAGCATTTTCATTCGCATCGTCGGGGCGTGACTTTGATCCGCGCACCAGAGCATTCTCCGATGAAGAGCTCAAACCGCAGCCGATGATTAAAAAGTCACGCAAACAATTTGTTCCAGATGAGCTCAAGGACGACAAGTACTGGGCCCGTCGCCGAAAGAACAACATCGCCGCCAAACGATCGAGGGACGCCCGTCGACAGAAGGAGAATCAAATTGCGATGCGAGCACGCTACTTGGAAAAGGAAGTGAGTAACCCCAACACTGAAATACTGAAACACTGAAAACACCCCAACACACTCGCAAGAACAACATATACAGGGGTGCCACAAAAATCGCTTTCGCTTGAATTTCACTTGAATTTGTATGTAATTTAAGTGAAATTTAAGCGAAATCGATTTCTGTGGCACCCCTGATAACTTTGCAATAGCCCTCATTCTCGAAATTAGCCTTTGACTAGCTCTTATTCATTGTTAGACGGTTAAACAAATTGCGATTAAAATTCATTTTATAATTCAAGAATTTATTAAATTGTTTCCCTTTTTTTTAGAACAAATTGTGGTGGAAACTTCTTATGTAAAACTTAATTAAGTTGCAACTAAAGGTAGCAGAAAAGTTGTTTAAAGAGAAAAAATTTATGTTTTCTTTGATAGGGACTACAATATAGAAAGAAATATTATTAGTAACATTTGGAAACCAAAACAAAAAAAGGTCTTTAGAAGACAGCAACTATAAAAGTTAATCTTAAATTTTTAAATAAGAAAACAATCAATTTTACTTAAAATTCATACAAATTTAAGTGAAATTCAAGCGAAAGCGATTTCTGTGGCACCCCTGAATGTCTTCTATACATCAAATCCTTTTTTGTGATAGGGACTATAGTTAAGAAAAGAAAATGTATATTTTAAAGCAGCGGTGGGCACGCAGTGGCTCCGGGAGCAGCGGCTGGACGTTTTGGAGACCAAACACAGAAGGTTTTAAGGAGATGGGGAATATAAAAATTTAAAAATATAATTTTTTATATCAAATAGGTTTCTGTGATAGGGACCGCAAATTAAAAGAGAAAATGCATATTTTAAAGTAAGAACAAAGGTGAATTTCTGATTTTGAGGGCCTTAAAAAGGGTTCATAATTTTTCCGAGTGTTGTTATTCGTCTTGATCATAACTAGTTACTAATTTGTTTGCATCACTTTCATCCAGAACGCAACACTACATCAGGAGGTTGAGCAGCTTAAACAGGAGAACATGGACTTGCGTGCACGTCTATCGAAATTCCAGGATGTGTAATGAAATATATGTGACGAAACCACAACAACAACTACATTATAATAATAATAATAATAATAATAGTAATAATAATTGATAATTGATAATTGATAAAAGAAAACCTTTTAGTAAACAGACATGAAAAGTACTACACTACAAATGCAATGCCCATATGTGTATATATATATAGTTCAAACCTATATGTATGTGCATATGTTTGCTTGCTTATAAATAAAAGTTAATACATATATATATATATGATAAGACACACACACACACACACACACACTGCTAAGGGCAAAAAATACACACATCTGTAAGCAGCGCATATTTATTTTAAACTTAACGTTAAACTAAATGAAAATTAACTAAAAAAAACATTTAACTATTACATTTTTAGTGTAGCTAAAAAAATGCCACACACACACACACACACGTCAAATCGATATATATCGATATATTTATCGAAAGTGCAACCCGCTCTGCCTTCAAACTAAACTACAAAACAAAAAATAGTGGCATCGATAACCGATCATACATATAATCGATAATTATCGATAACTTGGACTCTAGAGTTGCTTAAATTTATTGGAACCTAGTGTGTTTTGTTGTTACTAGTTTTTAAACGCGTTCAATCATTATTTTCGCATTCAAAACACAATTTCTGATATTTTTCTTAATTTTTGTTAAGTTTTCTTAATTTAGTAAATTTTAGCCGATAACTTTTTGTCTGCACACATATTGTAAATAATTTCGTTGCCTTTTTCAATTTGACTCAAAAAAAACGAAAAAATCAAAGCAAATAAAAAACGGAAAAATAAAAATCCCAAACCCCAAAAAAAAAAATAAAAACTACTACTAAAAATAATAAAAAAAAAAAAAAACCATTTAGAAATGAGCAAAGAACTTCCCTCCTCAGTTGCCTGCGCGCTAGGCAGCTGTTAGATTAAGTGAGCTATGATTTTTTATATAGTATATACTATAAACAGCTATCAAAGAAGCGATAACAATAACGATAACGATAACGATAAAAGAAGAAAGAAATATTCACTATTATTTGATAGTTTTTGTTATATTTGTTGATAACTTAAATAATAATATGAAGATAAATCAAATAAAATAAAATCTAATTATTTAACATAACATATTATGTTATTATGTAAACATATGTTAACATGTTATTATTTTAACATATGCGAAATGAGAATACAAATTTAGAACATGCTTCGATCCTTTTCTTACTTATGTATATTTTAAATTTCACAACATTTTTTCACTCTATTCTTTAATCTAATCTTATATTCTATTTCTCTTGCTTTTTTTCGATATGTTTTAATTTGTTTGGTGTGATTTGCAAGATCTTAAATCTTATTATATAATTATATTATTATTATTATTATTATGATCATTACTGTTTACAGCTTTAGTTAAGTTTTATTAATTTTATTTGTTAAACATTGAGTTACATTTACCTGCATATCTAGCATTCTAAGTTAACAAAATAAACAACAAACATAAAGTAAAAAAAAAGAATAAGTGAAAAACAAATAAAGAAAGAAAGAAAAAATCAAATAAATTTTATACGAAAACACTGAGAGAAATTCATTTATAATTTACAGTTTATATATATTTTCAACAACAACAAACAAATAAGTTTTATTTATTTTTTAATGGAAACTGTGCAAAAGAAAGAGACAAGAAATCACGAAAAAATCATTCAAAAATAATAGAATGAGAGCTAAATGAGAGAACACGAAAGAGTTATAATAAAAATCAAAGCGTTGCTTTCACATATTGAAAAAAACTAACTTGGTTCTATAATTTTTTATAATTTTTTTTAATTTGTTTTTCTTTTGAAGCAGTCCACAAAACGAATACTAGAATACAATGCAAGGATCTCACAGCAAGTACAGTTAGAAAATGCCAATAGCAAGTAGAAAACACAACAACAACAACAACAACAATTACCCGAAACTAACCCTAACGATTACTCAAACAAAAAAGGCAATTACACAAACATTTACATTTATGTAGATAATTATATAATTCTATAATTGTCTGGCTAATCAATTAGATATTTAACCACAAGTCAAAATTGGAAAAAGAGATAGAGAAGAAGAAAAGAAGAGCATCGAGACATTTGAGCACTTGGCAAATAGTCGAAACCAGAGATTGCAGAAGCAAGTTGCGAGAAGGGATTAAAACCATAACCGTCACCATAACCGTAACCGTTAGCCCGTATTAACCGATTGAAATTGGTAACCGTAAATTGAAACCGTAGTTTGAACCGTTTCATGAATAATTTAAACTTTGTTGTTTAATAATCGTTTTTAAAACCAAAACTTATTTTTATTTCTAATTTGTATTTCTGATCTCAATAAAAAAGATCTACATTTTTGAAAATTTAGAATATTTGTTTCAAATTTTAAATAAATGCGAACATAATCTAAACCATAACTCAACCCGACATTCGTTTCGGTTTTAATCCCTGGTTGAGAGTTTAAAAAAACCGAAAAATTTCAGCGTATATAGAATTTCTGAAAAAAAACTATCTTTTATTTTTGAACCTTCGATTGTCGTTGCTCTTTGCATAAACACAAAGAAAAAAACCAAGTACACTCATCAAAAATTAAAATAAACTAATTTTATTTTAACTTTTTTACCATAAAAATTAAAAATGATTTTATGATTCTTCAATCAAAAACTTTGCAGAGACATCAAGAAAAACAAACACACACTCAGGCAAAGCAGCAAGGGGTAATGAAAAAATTTTAAAATTTTAACATTTTGAAAATTATAAACGTTACGATTCCTGGTCAAAAACAAATTGCGACTCCTTTACAAATTCAAGAGTTCTCTATAAAAACAATAAAGAAAGAAGTCCCCAACTAGAAATGAACCTAAAGCCTTTTGCACTGCTAAGAAACCACCTAGAGAAAACCTAAAAGAAAACAAAATGAAAACTACAATTACATTTAATATATTATATATGTATATCGGTATCATTGGAAAAAGAAAACGTTGAGTCAATGTTTGAGCTTCGGTTGTTTTGTAAAGTGACACAGAAATTATACGATAACTATAATTGTAATGATAACGATAACGATTAACGATAACGATAACGATAAAGTTTACTACTGTAGTTGATTTAGCCCAAAAATAAACTCCACAAACTAAGCAATTGCTAAACTATTTGTATAAAAATCAATTAACAAAACAAATCGTGTTATATTTATATAAAGATATTAGATAAAAGATACAAAGATACAAGATACATTTTAGTTGAAATGCGCATAGAGGTGAAAGTAGTTGAGTTTATTTTGCGCGCTCAGCGGCTGGCGAGTGTGACCCTAAAACAGACAGCGAAAAAGTGTGACCACACCAGCACATAAACTAAAATTTTAATTACATTTTATTCAAAAAAAAATTTTATTCAGATCAAAAATGGAAGTTTTAGTTTTGCTAAAAATCGAAAAATAATTTATGATTTCTGATCCTTGATATACAATTTTTACGGAATAAATAAAATTTAAGTAACATTATATTTTTCCTTTTTTAATTCAAATATTTTCTAAACTAAGACTTAAAGTTCAATTTTATTTGCTAAATTTATTCATTCAGATCATAAAAGGGCAGTTTTTTTTGTAGTTTAAAATCAACAAATTTGTTTGTGTTTGAAAAATAAAATTATTGAAATTTACATTACCTTTGTAGACTTTTTTCTGGATTGCAATAAATGTTGCATACTTTTAGGCGTTGATATTTTGTTGCCTCGCACAGCCAAAAAGCGAGCAAAAGTAAACATCAAAAACAAATAATAAATAAAAAAAAAACAGCTCACAAATATAAATTAAAAATTATACACAAGTTTTATGCAACGAGAGTTTGTTGTAGATTCCGATTTATTTTGGTAGTGATTGAATAAATTTAGGTTTTCAATTTGTATTGAGAAAATGAGAAGAAATGAGAATATGTATTATGATTAATATGTATTTTTCTGATATAAGAATGTTCCGTAACATAAAATGTAGACTTTAGAAACAAACAGAAGACGATAAAAACAAACACTGAAAGTAAAACCTTTTGTTAATATAATAACAAAATAAAGTCTAATATACAATACATATATACATATATATATATTTAATATATACACAATACGAAATATATTATGAATTATAATTACAATTAGTTGAAGTAAATTCTGTAGATAAATTCAATATTGTAGCTGATGATTTTTTACATACATACATATTTAGTATATTTAGTATATATATATACCATATAGTATATACCGCAGCGTAAATCGTAGGCAGGGTTAAAAATAGTAACTAAAGACACAAATTGTTGCAGTGCAAAGCAAAGAAGTATCTAGAAGTTATCTAGAGTGTATCTAGATAATATGTATGAATATGTAACTAGGCCTAGAGAGACATACAGACAGACAGACAGACAGTCAAGTACAGTGAAGCAAATGCTGAGTGTTTTTAGTCTTTAAGTCAACTGTGGAGAATGTGAGGAAAAAGGAGAAAAGGAGAAAAACGTCGGCAATGCGAACATATTAAATGCTATATATAACATTATATACATACATATACACGTAAATATACTTATATATATATTCTTACATATTATTAAAGACAAAACAATGTTGTTGAATTTTAAAATCAATAAGAAACATAAATAAAAATGATAAATAAATGTAGGAAAACAAATCTGAAATGAAATAAAAAAATTGTTAGTTGTTGCAAAAAAATTGAAGCTAAAAATCCCGAAATTAAACAAAAAGAATTAAACACCCCCCCCCCCCCCACACACACACACACACACACACACACATGCGTTTTAGAGCCTTTACTTATATTTTGAGAATTTTTCGATTGAAACAAATGCAAATAATTTTATATGAAAAATCTCAAAAAAAAAATTAAAAATACAAAAAAAATGGAATGACAAAAATATAAAAATGGCTAAAGCTGCAGCTAAAAATAATTTAGAACTAAAAAATTTGTAAAGCGTTTGTATTAGTAACAAAAAAAATAAGAATGAAAATTAAGAGAAAAACCAAAAATTCGCTTGCGGCAATAGAAAGCAATGCAAAAGAAACAATTGAAATAAAAGTTTAAGAAATAAATAAACTGCGCCTAGTTGTTGTTGGCAGCATAAAACTTAAATTTAAATTTCGAGTAAATTCAAATTCGAGTAAATTCAAAACAGCCTATGCAAGGACACTAACATGTACCTAGATATATACAAAAACATAAAACAAAAAAACAAGAGAAATGAAAAACAAAAACAAAACGTACTTAAAGATCTACAATATAAAATTTAAAAAAAAAAAATGCTAAAAAACAAGAAACTAAACAAAAGTGCTCGACAAAATGGCGCCAATGCTGCAGATTAATTAGTTCTAATTAGTTTAAATTTTAACTGAATAATTTGTTAAATTTTGTACATGTTTTCAAGTTTCTTAAACCAATTGTTTATCTGTTTTTTCAAATATTATGGAAAATTGTAAAATTCACCATGTTATTTATAACTGATTTTATTTTTCATTTCTTTCGATATGCGATAAATTCTATAAGAAACCAATAAGCTGAATAATTATTCATAGGCATTATTATTATTAATCAAAGGCGATAAATATGATTTATTGAAAACTGCAAAAACAATAAAGGTTTAGATACAAATTTTGAAACGATAAAATGCAAAACAAATTGTGTGATTTTTATTCAATTTTCTTATCCCTTAAGGCCCTATTCTCTTTCAGCAAACAATTTTTTTCGACTTTTTTTTTTTGCATTTATTTATAGCTTGGACATTTAAGAATATAACCCTAAAAGGGTTTTTTAAAATTCGAAGTACTTTAGGAGTTATGGCCATTTTTGTCCAGCAATGTTAATGTTAATGCATGTGAAGTCAAAACTTTAAACGCGTTTATCTCGAAACCACGTTTTTCGAGCTGGCGGCCACGATTTCGCCAGTTCTACTGAACCGATTTGGATGAAACAAAGTTTAATCGACGTAGAATTGTCACCATTCTGGCCCGAAGTAAAATACAAATTTTGCGATTTTTTTTACTATTTTTTTTTTACACTAAACTACAAAAAAATGGGTCCAAATTCGATTTGTCAATTCAAGTGGCCGCCATTTTGTCAAAAAAAATTGCAAAATTTTTATTTTAGTACGGGCCAGAATTACATCTATACTGATTATAACCCCGTTTTTTTTTTCATTTCCGACGCTCCGGAGACCCGGAATCGTGGCCGCCGTGACGACACCTTTTTTTGCACCACCAACTTTGAAGTCTCATTACTTTTTGAACAGCCCTCGTATCGAGGCAAAAAAAAATTTTTTATTTTCTTTCATTCATTACTAATTCAATAAAAAAAACAAAATTCAAATATCTTTTTGCGTTTTCAAATGAGAATTTTTTCAAAAAAGGTCCAAAAACAGCAAGCTGAAGGAGAATAGGGCCTTAAACATGTTTGTTGCATACTTTTAGGTGCCATATTTTATTCAATTGGTCAGCGGATGTTGCTTGGGCGAAATTTTTAGGAGAGGCGAACTCACGCTTTAATATGGAGCCTACGATTATGCTTGAAAATGTAAATTCGACGTCTGCGATCAATTAAAATACGATAATGACCTTGACAAGTTGTATCCATAGTTGGATTCTGTTAAATTGCATAAGAAGCACAGCTAAGGAATCTGCTGATTCATGTTGCCAGCAACATTGCTATGCGGCGTACATTGAATACATTCGGCTTGCGTTAACATAGCTGTTAAGTTACATAAGAAGCACAGCTTAGGAATCTGCTGCGTCATATTGTCAGCCACATTGTTGGCTAGCATTTTTATGTTGTGTAACGAGGCAAAAATTCTGTTTGCCTTAACATGATTGTGTTCTCTTAAGTTAGAAGAGCGGCATAGCTTAGGAATCTGCTGAGTCTGGCTGCCAGCAGTATTTTTTCTCAGGTCTCTTAAATTACAAGAGCTTAGCGTACTGCTATCATGTTGATAGCAGCATTGTTGACAAGCTATTTATGATTTTTGCAACATGGCGTGAAACAAAATCAAAAATCAACACTTTGCACTAATTACCAAATAAATCGATCGACACACCTCTCTCTTGGCCATTAACTTATGCAAAATATAAACGAATTTCCTCATACATATTTTTCAAAACTCGCTGGCAATTTCCGTTGATTAACAACATGAAAATAAAACACAAAATAAAATATGTGGCTGCATAACATATTTGTCGATTACTTCCTATGAAGAGAAAACGTGCGTGGCAAATGTGGCAAGAAATGCGAGCAATGTTAGGCACATGAGATCCATATATGAATAAACATGTGTTGTGAATATGTATCTGTGTATGTATTAAACCAGACGCAACAAATTACCAAATTACGAAAATAGTAAATGGCAATAACAAAAGCAATAACAACAACCGCCACTTAAAATGTTAATAACAACATCAAGCGATAAAACTGGAAAAATGCAGCAACGATGAACTTGAGCTTGAAATGTGAGCGGCGAAGCATTGAAATCTCTTTCTCTCTCCCTCTCTTTATCTTTGCATGACTGAGCTTAAGCAGCGACTGCAGTAGCAGTAGCAGTAGCAGCAGTGCTGCGTGCAGCTTTAATTGCCGTTGTTTGCTATGCACTCTCTTTTGATCGGCAAATGAGGTCAGCGCAACACACACACACACACACACACACTAACGTAACACGCGCTAAATGACAAAACTTATGAAACCAAAGAGCAGACAACAAATATGAACATATTTAACAGACAACGTAACGTTTATAAATTTTTGAAAATAAAAATTATAAAATAAAATGTATTTCAAAAAAAAAAAAGAGTTATGAAATAATAATTAAAATGCAAAACAATTTAATAATTCAAAATCGTATATCTCAGCTGTTATCATGTAATCAACTCCCTATAACATATTTTAAATTTGACTCGTATCGTTTGATTGCGCGATCCCTGATTTCTGCTCACGTCTGTCTCACTCACTCTCGATTATTATACTCGTAGTTTGAGTGGCGCCGGAAGCACACACACACAACATACATACGATAAATGATGAGCTAGCGTGGGCGAAACACACACACACACAAGCACACACACATAGCACCCATCATCATCACACATTGCCTAAGTTTGGCGTCACCTTGTTTAATAGTTGACGTTTTTGCCGGCAAATCTGAAGCAGCAGCAGCAGCAACAACAACAACAGCGCCAGTTTTACACTGAAGAGAGCGCACAAACTGATGACGCAACAGACGCTGTTGCCCGCTTAAGAGAGCTATGACATAATAGCATGTCGCTCCGCTCCATGTGTGTGTGTGTGTTTTCATATTTCTGTTGTGCTCTTTGGCTGTCGGGGCTCTTGAATGCGACGCTGCGTTCATTTGCTGTCGAACAGCGGCCGTGGCAAGTACAGCAAAAAATAAGAAAGAAGCAGGCGAAGTCGCCGCCTAACGAACGACAAACAACGCGTCGCGTCGTCCCCGCTCGCTCGTCGCGTAATCACACAATAACGTAAGCGCGTTACAAAACAAACGCTTTGCTGATTTTTGTTAACGTAACAAGCGCGTTTACTGCTGTTTGTATGTGTATGTGTATGTGTATTTGCGCTTAATTTGCCAAGGCAGCAGCATAAATTTTCAATTAGTTAAGTCAAGTGGAGTGTCGTACGTTGTGCAGTTTAGTTGTTGTTGTTTTGTTGTGTTAAACCCGTCTGCAGGTTACGTAAAGCCGCAGTTCTTACAAAACACACAGCAACAACAACAAAGAGTGAAAAGAGAGTGAAAAAACGTTACGCGCACAACAACAACAGGCACAACACAATAAAAAATACATATACAAAATAAAATAAATAATTATAAAGCGAGCAAAGAATTTTGCAGTGTCTCGTTTGCTTTTTTCGCGTGTGGCAATAAATTTGGACACAAAAGAATTTATTGTGTGTGTGTGTGTGTGTGTGTTTGCTTCTTATTAGAACAGGAGGCGCGGTCGGTCGTGTGTGTTGTACAACAAGAAAACAAGAAGCATACTAAAGAAGAGGAAGCAGCAGCCGAGAGTCCGACAGGTAAAGTTGAAATGAGCGAGAGAGGGAGAGAGCTGGCGCTAAGAGCGCGCACAGCAGCCATTTATATTGTGGGCTCTCTTGTGCTTAAGTTACGACATCAGGCCACACGCCGTCTGTGTGTGTGTGTGAGTGAGTGAGTGCAGACTGAGAGCGAGTGCAAGTGCATTTGTGTGTGTGTGTGCGTATGCAATGTGAATGAACGCAACTCATGCTCAACAAAGTTGCATTGCTCTTTGAGCAGCAGCAGCAGCTGCTAAGCAGCGCAGTGGCAGCGCAGCAGCAGCAATGACAGCGAAAACTGTTTTCATTTGTGTTTTGCTTTGTTGTTGTTGTTGGTGGTTCTGCGAATTGATTGTGAAAACAAAATGCGCTGCACAACAAATGAGCTGCCAAAGGGTGCGGGGAGGGGGAGGGGGTGGCAGGGGGAGATACGTTTTGCACCGCTTACGTGTTGCCATATTTTTAACGGCATTACTAAGCGCTTTTTTCTGTTCTGTTCTGTTCTCTACTGTTTGTTGTTTCTCTTTTCAACGTACATACGTGTTGTTGTTGTTGAATCAAATTGGCAGCACTTGATAATAATTTATATATAATTTGTTATTTGTGATAAAAAAGAAAAGACGAGCAGAATTCTGAGTAGAATGCATGATTAATTCAAATTCAAATTGAATTTAATTAGAAATGTATTTAAGTGATTCAATGACAAAAATAAACAAATGCATAACAAAGCAACATTTACAAGTGCTCATCGTATAATACATAATACAGTAGGTCAAGTAAATCATTTCACCACACATCGGAACTCAAAGTTATGAGCTTAAAAATGGAATGAAACCAGGAGAAAAGTACAAAGATAAATGGGAATAAATTAAATAGTATATTATTATACTGTCGAACTTCCCTAACTCAAACTTCCCTAACTCGAAGTCTCTCTAACTCGAACAAAATCGAGTGGCAATACTAAGCAAATTTCATGCAATTCTACTTCCCTAACTCGAAGTCTCCCTAACTCGAACTTTTTTCGTGGATAATGGTGATTCAAGTAAGGGAAGCTCGACTGTATATCAAATTTAAGCTCCTATTTTATTTATTCAAATTCTAACAATATACGAAATATTTAATTTAAACTCTTAATTTTAATATTTATGCATATTTAAAAATGTATGCACATACCAAAATTAGACAATAATACTAAAGTAAAATGTGAATTTTATTTGATGTCAACATAATTACTAAACTCACTGTATGTTGTACAATTATGCATAAACGAAAAACATATAATATAATAACAGGGATTATATAACTAAAATGCATTTGACAATTTGAACTCTATTGAAAAGTCAACCAACAACAACAATAAAACGCTTGTCAAATTAACAGTTACACCCTTTCTCCACCCCCGCCCTCTCTTTAGTGCATGGATATGAGGGGAAGGGGAACTTTTGCCGGCGGCGTTCGTTGCAGTTTACGTGACGCTGGCAGCGTTGTCGCCCCATTGACGTCGACGCTGACGTCGACGTTGGCGTTGACGTTACGACACGCGACGCATTATGCGACCAACAGCAACAACAACAACAACAGCCACTTGAGCTATGAAATGTTAAAACTGACTGTTAAGCTGTAAAAACCTTAAACTGGAAATGGCAAAATATTTCCTTAGCCATTATTATGCAAAAATTACACACACACACACACCCCCACCCCCCTCCCCTTTCTCACCCCTCAGCCCTCCTCCTTTCCTCTCCCTCGCTCTCTTGTGAGTCATGACCTTTATGTAAATACATATATAAAAAGAGCAATTAGTCAGAATCTACTAGTAAGTTTAATCCTTATGTAATCACAGCCAAATCAAATGCCACAAAAAACAAAAAAAAAAGAAATCATAAAAAGCCCTAAAAAATTCTTTTGACCAAAAATTCCAAAAAGACCCAAATAATTATACTAGCAGCTGTTTCTTGTTGTTGTTGTTGTTTTTGGTGGCTTTTATCGTTGTCGCAAGTCATAAAAAGGGGGCCATAAAAAACGACAAACAAATGAAAAGCCAATAAAACAAATATCAGAGCAACTAAAAATCACTCACAAAAAACAAAAAAAGCAACAAACACAGAGGCAGAAATTGTTCATGAAAATTGTATAATGAAATAAGTTGAAGGCGATTTCATAATTGAATTGAATGGCAATCACAGCAACAATTATGTAATTTCATTAGAGGCCCAAAAAACACTTTCACACACACACACAGCCAAAGAAAAGCGGTTAAATGGGAAATCGGGAGTGGAAAACCTTTTGCTGTTGCCCCATTTGCATTTCATGGCAATTTCCTCTGATCGCCACCCACAACAATTGACAATTGACTTAAGTAATAATAAAAATAAGCAAGCAATATAAATATAAATTTATATGCAGCTGAGCAGCAGCACGACTTGCAGATACCCAGTAAAAGGAGCATGATACATGAATACTTATCAAAATATCAATTTTATTGCATAAATTAAATAACTTCTTGTCTTAAATGTTAATGTAAAAGAACTTTTTACTATTTTACATGCTTGAAGTAATAATGAAAATTGAATTTTTATTTGAAAATAAAAGAATACAAAAAGTATAATTAAAAGTAAGTTATTTTTGAAAATTAGAAATTAAAATTAAATGCACTAACCATAAATAAAAAAATATTTATTTGGTATTTTTTGTATTGTAATACAAATTTATAAGAGTTTTTTTCTGAGTATTTTTATGCAAAAATTTTAACATAATTATACATATATATATTTTTTTTTTAATTTATAATAATTAATAGTAAGTTATGTATTTTTGAAAATTAGAAATAATAATTAAATTCACTTACCATAAATAAAAAATATTTATTTGGTATTTTTTTGTATTGTTATAAAAATTTATAAGAGTTTATTCTAAATATTTTTATACAAAAATTTAATCATAATTATACATATATTTTTATTTTTTAATTTAGGCACAATTTAAGCTAAAATAATTTTTAATTTTTTTTTGTATTGTTATAAAAATTGTTAAAAGATTATTCTGAGAATTTTAAAGAAAAACTAAAATTTAAATATAATTTTATAAAATTTGTAAATTAAAATTAAATTAAAATTGTAATTAATATTGTTAAGAATTCAAAAACCAAAGGCTAAAATTACATAAAGAGTGAAAGTAAATGATTAGTTGACAGAAAGACTCAGCAGCTAATATGCCACTTGAGGTGCAGCTAAAAAGTACAGGGTATATGCCATGTAAGTAGTTGTTGTCGTCGTTGTAATTGGTTTTTGTGTTGTGTTGGTTCCAGTCTCCGACTCGAGACTCGAGACTCGGACTCAGAATGTTGTCGCCATTTTGCAGCCATGTCGTCTGACGGCAACAACAGCAACAACAACAGCAGCAACAACAACAACAGCAACAACAACAGCTTCCAAGGCAACAAGCAACGATAAATGCAATCGCAAAATATGATTGACATTACATAATAATACGAGAGTACAAAATAAAACCGCATAAAAAATACTCAGAATGTTTGCATAAGGAAACAACTTGAAATATTTGCAGTTCATTGAAAATGGTTTATCAGTTGTTGTTGTTGTTGTTGTTGTTATTATGCAATTACACATTCAGATACACACACGTGTTGTTACATGAGTCGTATACATAATTTTGTTGCTTACTTAACGCAAGGCAACAACAACAACAACAACACCAACAACACCAACAGATACAAAAGTATCTCAGCTTAGAATCAGGCTAACTGGAAAGTTGTTTGCCAACTTGGTCGAGACATAACAACAACAAGTGCGTCACTTGTTGACTGAATGTCTGTAAGAAAATTGTGTAATAACAACAATACAATAAATACAAAGTTACATCCGCCAATTAACTGATTGTGTTAACGTGTTTACAGGCACTAGACCAACAGTCTAGTCTCAAGTAGCTGAAGGTCAGTAAATCAAATATATAATATAAGTACAAACATAAATAAATATAAATATATGTATAATTAATATTAAATTATAGCAAGAATACAAATTTATGTTTTACCATTTCAATTCAAAACAAACTATCATTAACAAAATAACTATATTTTTCAATAAATAATTTTTTTTTTTATTTCTGCATAAAATAATTGTTTGTTTCTTCTTAATTAACATAAAATAATAATTTAAAAAAATATATTTATTTTATAAAATTAATGTCATCCTTTTTTGAATTATGAAGCAAGAATCAATGTCTTATCAGCAAACTATTGATAACAATCAAAATGTATCTCTTGAGTTCGCCAGGTTGTTCAACACGTGTGTATCTTTTGTGTGAATTTCAGTTTGCACAGCGATTGTAGAATCGAATAATGAGTAAAAAATCATTCAGTTTTCAGTGTCTGGGCGCGTCGAAAAGAAATCAAATTTATATAAATAAAGTCGGAATATATAAGCATATAAAAACCTTCGTTCAAGCAATATCTTTATATATTCATATATATACAAATGTATATCTGTGCTATACATTTTCTTTTTTCTTTTCTTGGCTAACTACCAATAGAAATTTCGGCATTACTTAACATGAAATTTATGCAAAATATATTTGCGGGCTTTAAGCAACTGGGCCAAATGCGTGCATAATAATCAGACGACTCAGATACAGATACTTGTGAGAAAATAAAATAATCAAAAACAGAGAGAAAGATAAATAAATTGTTTTTATTTGTGGCACACTTTGATTCCAAATGTATCTATGTACATACCTTTTTATCTATCTATTTTGTGAGAGATGTAAACAAATTATAATCAAAAACAAAAAAAACTTGTACAAAAAAAACGGATTGTTTACATAACAAAACCAAAAACATTTCAGCGTTGCCAATGGCCACGCGTGTATGTGTGTGTGCGCGTGTGTCTGTGTGTGTGTGTGTGTGTTGTGCCGGCATTGTTTATCTTTAAGATACAAAAAAAACTGAACGTCAAAAGAAAAACGTGCGCATAAAAACAGCACAGAAAAACAGAACAGTTTGAATCACTCACAAACACACACACACTAATTCAAGTAGCCACGAGAACAGTTCTAAAGAGAGAGAACAGTTCAGTCAGAGTCAGAGAGCGCGCACAATCGCCAAGAGCGCATTTGGGCGCTCTTCTGTTACTTTGACTCTGTGCACGCGTTGTTTCAGCATGTGTTGTTCTTGTTGCTTTTTATTAAGAGGAGGGCAACAGTTTTGCTTTTGTTTTTGTTGTGCTCTCTGCTCACACTTGTGTGTGTGTGTTTGTGTGTATGATTTTGATTTTGATTTCGTTACTTGCGCCAGCGTCCGCGTCAGCGTCAGTTCGCGTTCGTGATTCAGTGTTAATTTTCATAATATTATGTAACCAACATGTGCGGCCAGCTGGCAATTGAAGCAAAAGAGAATTGAATAGAAACAAGTTGGGATTAGTCGAAAGTAGAATTAAAAACGGAATCATTTACAACATCAGTTAATCGTTTGCTCAGTTGTCGGTTCCTTTTTGACTTTAGCTGCTGCTTCGGCTGCTGCTGCAGGTTCGTTGACCGTTGCGTTCCGTTCGTTTATGTAACGCGCCAAAGTCTCAAAGTCTGCTGCAAAGCTCAGAATTTTAGGACTGTCAATTAACAGCATACGCGACAAATGTCACGTCACTCTGCACAAAGAGAGTGGCGAGTTGTGAGTGGGCATAGAAAGAGAGAGAGAGAGGGAGAGAGAGTGATGCAAGTAACAAGAAGAGATAGCAGACCTCGCACAGGTTGAGTAATAGATACGGTATTTTTTGTCGGCTTGTCTCCAGTGCCAGTGTTGCCAGCAATTTGACAATTGAAATAAGCTAGATTTAAAAATAAAGAGGCGACAACGAAAATATTAGAAATCAGTTGAACATATTTTGGACTTTTTGTTATTTAAAAATATGCTAAATCCAGCATTTGATTAGCTTAACTGACAGTTGATAAAATAGCTAGAATTAAAATATAAAAACAATAAAAAAAACAAAAATAATAATAGAACTACAAAAAAATATAGTATCAATTATGCTTGTGTTTTATAATATTAAAATTGTTACATATCGAAATTACAAAATATATTACGGTAATGAAATTGTAATAATTCCAAAATATGCTAGTTCCAGCTTTATTTTATTTTTATTTTATTTATTTTTATTGTCTGGCTAAAAGCAGCCGACACAGCAAATAATACATTAAAATTATAAAATATATATATTTAAATTACAAAATAAATTAAAATTAAGTTTAAAATTAAGATTCTAAAATTCTCTGGGGAATCTAAAATGAAAAAGAAAATGATTGGCCCAACATTTGTTGCTAGGATTGGGGAAAACCCAGAAAAACCCAATCAGACCAAAATGATATTAATGAGTAGTTAGTTGGTTATATTAGTTAGACATGATAATATAGAGGCTTTAATAGTGAGCGGAGAACACTCGAAATTAATCGTAGGGTACAGTTTATTATAATCTGCACATAGAGTACGAAGAGGTTCGTGCAATTCCCAGTTAGTGAAACAACGTTGGAGATATAAAGGATTAAAGTTACGAGTTACTCTAGAAGGTACATTGAAGGTTATTTCTTTCAACAAATTAGCCGAGTCTATATGACCGTGCAGTAATTTGTGGATGAACATTACTCCAAGCATAATTCTACGGTTAGTAAGAGAGGGAAGATTGAGTAAGAGAAGTCTACTAGAATACGAAGGCAACTGAATTTCCGAGTTCCAACTCAAGCCGCGTAAAGCAAAAATTAAAAATTGTTTTTGAACCGACTCTATCCTGGCACGATGGGATTCATATTGAGGAGACCACACACATGATCCATACTCAAGAATTGGACGAACAAGAGACGTGTAAAGAAGTTTAGTAGTAAAGGGATCATCAAATTCCTTGGACCATCGCTTAATAAACCCGAGAGCTCCCATTGCTTTATTGACAGCTATAGCAATATGCTTATCAAATTTCAGTCTATGATCTAGAACTATACCCAGGTCATTAACTGATCTTTCGGAATCATTTAAGCATTCCAATATAACGCCATTAAGTGAGTACTGTGAAATAATGCGGGAAGATCTATAGAAAGTCATAACTTTACATTTCGAACTATTGAGATTTAATAAATTATCTTGGCACCAAAGATGGAAAGCATTTAAGTCTGCTTGCAAGAGACTAAAAGAAGAAGGATCGCTAAACGATAAACAAAGCTTGACGTCATCCGCATACATGATAGCATGGGAGTGAGATAATAAAGATGGAAGATCATTTATAAATAACGTAAAGAGTAGTGGACCAAGATGACTACCTTGCGGTACTCCAGAAGTAACTTTAACTGATTTTGAAAATGAATTTTTGAAAATAACTCTTTGTGTTCTGTTACTTAAATAATTTGAAATCCAAAGAAGAAGATTGTATGGAAAACCAAGAAGATCAAGCTTATGAATGAGTAGAGAGTGGTTAACGGAATCAAAAGCTTTACTAAAATCAGTATAAATAACATCAGTTTGCATCTTTTTCTTGAACCCTTTAATCACTAAGGAAGTAAACTCTAGTAGGTTAGTGGTAGTAGATCTACATCTCATAAACCCGTGTTGAGTAGGTGAGATAATAGAGCTACATAAGTGTTGAAGATGTGAGGTTATAATTTTCTCAAACATCTTCGGAATAGCAGACAACTTGGAAATACCCCTATAGTTCTGAGCATCGGACTTCACACCCTTTTTATGAAGAGGAATAATATAAGAATCTTTCCAAAGCGCTGGGAAAGAGGAGGAATCAACGGACAAAGCAAACAACTTATGTAATGGTCTGCATAACGATTCTGCACAGTACTTAAGTACAGACGCAGGTACACCATCGGGACCTGGTGCGTGCACTGGCTTAATCGATTTAAGATCGCAAAGAAGCGAGCTTTCTGTGATTAGAGGGCTGTAAATACAGTTAGAACAGCTTAACCTATACGGATAAGGCTGGCCAACACGGAAACTACTCGTAGAATAAGAAGTTTGGAAAAAGTCAGCAAACAAATCTGCTATGGATTGATCAGTATTAGCTTGAATATCGTTGAAAACAACAGAAGATGGTAATGATGAGGCTTTACGTTTAGAGTTTACGAATTTGTAGAATTGCTTCGGATCTTTAGAGAATTCAAGCTTACAACGTCGCAAGTAATTATTATAACATTGTGAGTTAAGAACTAGAAAACTAGAGCAGGTAATTAAATATCGTGAGAAATCATAAGGATTTCCAGATTTTTTATATTTTTTAAATTGCTTAGATTTCACATTTTTTAAATGTGATAATTCTCTAGAGAACCAAGGAGGTCTATTGCAACTAATTGGTGATACAAGTGGAACACAGATGTCAAAAAAAGAGTTAAGAGTATTATAAAAAAGCTTAATGGCGTTATTCAAGTCAGAACATGTGTATAGTTGAGACCAATCAGAACATGAAATAAGACTGTTTAACTTATTAAAATCAGTTTTACAAAAACTCCGTACTCGCTCAAGTGGCTGAGATGATAGAGCAACAGGCCACAAAGGTAAATTAATATGCGCGTTTAGAGTTGGGTGGTAAGGGTCTTCCGGAGTTACCAATGGATCAATCCTGGATACGATGCTATTGTCAGAGTCCAATACGAATAACAGGTCAAGTGTTCTGTTAATAGAATTGCACACAGGATTGATTTGCACCAAAGAAAGCTCAGAAAGACCGTCAATAAATTCATGAGAGCTATCAGGAAAAAGTGAATGCGAGTCATTTGAGGAAAACCATCGAACATCTGAAAGATTAAAATCACCTAAGACAAAAAGCAAGTCAGTGTGAGAAAGTAAAGATGATATAAATTTAATAGCAGTCAGGTGACTATCATATAAAGTGTTATCAGAAAGGGGTGGAATATAAGAACATGTTAAATAGATTGAAAATTTAAGAAAAGAAACTTTCACGCAAATAAACTCAATGTCAGAATTTAATGTGGTTGAAATAGGTTCGGAGGACAGATTAGAATCCACGGCCAACATCACTCCGCCACCTTTACGAGCTATACGATCACATCTATATATAGAGTATTTGGACGAAAAAAAGGAAAAGTCCGATGTGGCAGGCTTGAGCCAGGTCTCAGTAAAACAAATGACATCGAAATCAAAAGAATGACTATTGAGGTATAGATTAGAGAGTTTACTATTAAGGCCTCGTACATTTTGATAGGCAAGAGTTAAAGAGGAAGTTAGTTTTTTGATGCTTCATTTGAAGATGAAGCAGATGGAGAGGAACCAGCACCTGAGATCGGAGCCCGATCTCTCTTTCGAGTAGAATTTCCCTTGTATTCTGCAACAAAGATATGTTCGGGCCAGAAGTGTTGATGACAAATCTTGTCAAAAACCTTCTCCGAACACGATATCTTGAACGAAGAGATTTCCCTAGGGTAATTAAAATTAAATTTATCCACCAAAATATCAGGATCCTGTATAATGTTTTGGATGTAAGCCTTAACATCATACGAGGACTGATCTTTGGCAAGCCTAGAAACAAAGACATGCTTCATGGGCTTCGGGGGAGGAACGCCTTGGAGGGGCTTAGACACGCGAGGAGGTACGACAGTCAAAGTATTGGCTGCCGTAACAACTGGAGTGGAATTTGATTTTACTCTATTGGGAACAGACGGGGCAGGTGAGACGGAAACTGCACTATCGAGTGGGTTATGGTCAGTCCTAGCTTGCTGAGAAGTAGATGGCTGAGAGTTAACAATAGATGGCTGCAGACCCAGGTCTGAATGCGGGATTGAATATGATATCTGCGCCTGGCGCGGAGCAGAACTACTCTTTTTACGTTTAGGAGGCTCATTTAATAACGATGAATTATTAAATAAGTTCTCCATATCAGAAAAGAGGACATTTGCCTTATGAAATATCTTTGACAAGTCCTTGAAACTATCTCTAGTTCGCTCCATAAATTTACGAACTTGCACCTCTATGTCCCGGCAAGTATCACAGCGCCATCTCAAACCATTGTTCTTCTCAAGACAATCTTTGACTTTCACCGTAATACCAGCACATTTCAAGTGAAAAGTCCGGTCACAAAAGAAGCAAGAAATAAATTCTTGCTTAGGATCAGGTCCATGACACTTATTATAAAAACAGATTAGATCAGACGACATAATCAAACAGGGTATTTTATAGTCGACTATGAAAAGAAAAGTAAAGTGGTATTCTCTCAGGGAATGCAAATCGAAAAGCAAAGCACAAAAAGAGATGACAAGCAAACAACAAAAACAAAGCTTGTTCACAAACGGCCGCTTAAAGTGCAGAATGCACGCACAAAGCAACAGAAAAAGAATGAGTGAGCAAACACAGACAATGCTTGCAAGCGCTACAACAGATTATCAGTGAGAGCACGAAGAGCGACACTGAGAGCGAGAGAGCAAGTTAACAGCTGTTAATACCCAAACAAAAGCAGAAAGAAAGAGAAATAAACAAAAACAAAATACTTTGATGCCCAAATTGAAGACACAAATTATCTTGGTGTAATTATTGAAGACAATCACTGTTTTAACACATTAACTGCACCAAAAAGACACCGACTACTTAGTTATTACAACAAGACAAACACTTTATAATATTTACGTGAAGAAATGCACCAAAAACAAGAAATATTACGGAGCACACAAAAACACGACTGAACACAGAGAGAGTTTAAATAAGCTAAATTGCCAGCACTGCTTGTCTCAGTCTTGTTGTTGTTTTATTTTGGAGCTGTCATAAAATAGGCAGGCAATAAAACGAAAATTAAATCAAAGAGAAGCGCACGTTTAGATAGGCGCTCTCTCTCGCGTACGCTCTTTAGCGGCGCTCTGTTGCTCTTCAAGTGTGTGCGACTGTGTGTGTGTGTGTGTGTGTGTGCGTGTGAATTATAAAACAGAATCAAAAGCTGCGATAGCGACAGAGAGAATCAGAGACAAAACGCAAAACGGCATTTTGTACGTTACGTAAAATTCATACATACAGTTTGATTTCATTTCACATTTTCGTCTTGTCTTCTGTTTTCAGATGCCCAACTGAGCGCTTCGTCGCTTCCGCTCACCCAGCAGCAGCAACAACAAGAAAACAACAACAACAACTATCATTTTACTTTGTCAAAGTTCTGAAGTCAACGCAACAAAGCACAATAAATTCATAACAACAAAAAATTATTATATAATTAATGCTTTGCATATAATGGTGAATAAATGAAATGAAATGAATTAATAAACAAAGGTGCCAAGTGATAATGGAGCCATAGTAAAGTGCAAAAAATATAAATAATAAAAAAAAAAAATTTTAATAATAGATAATTTAACTTGATCAAAACGCAATCATAAATAAAATAACGCATATTGAATTCCAAAACCCAACAAAAAAAAGTTCATTAGCAGCGTGAATTACTGCGACGTTGCTGAGAGCAGCGTCGGCAGCTGCGTCGACGTTGACGTCGTCGTCGCATACGTGACCACGGTCAGCTACGCAACAACAAGAACAACAACAAGAACAAGAAGTAATAGAAAGAGAGGAGCAGCAGCAGCAGCAACAGCTGTCAAAATGCCGCTCTCTCAGGGATATTATATGAAGCCCTCAGTGGCCACCAAACGCGCTCTTAAAGCGCTGCGCAAGGAAAGTCAACAGCAGCAGCAGCAGCAGCAGCAGCAACAACAACAGCAGTCGCAGCTGCATCCAGGCAGCGCAGCCAGCTCAACGCATACGCTGCAGGCGCTGCTGCACAGCAATCGCAGTAACAGCAACAGCAACAGCAACAGTAACAGTTACAGTAGCAACAATAGTTCGCAGCATTTGTCGTATTTGTTGGGCGAATCATTTGCCCGATTGGGCAGCTTGCCGCAAGCTTTTGATGTTTACGAGTTGATTGCCAGTCGCCAGCTGGATGGACACGTGCCCCTGGATAAGTTGGCAGCCCTGGCGAGCGCGCTAACGGCACGCGTACGTCAGCTAACGGCCAGCAGCAACAATGTTGCAGACACAATGTTGCCGACTCTAAAGACGCGCCATCAACATACACTGGAACTGAACTTTGATTTGTTGCTGCCACCACCAAAGGGCCAAAAAGCGGACAAGGGCGCAGATGTTGCCAAGGAAACATCCTTAAATGACGATTTGGATCCGTTGCTTTGTCCACTTTGTAGGGACTTGTTGCGTGCGCCGGTTACCACCAACTGTGGGCACACCTTTTGCGGCCAGTGTTGTGAAACGATTACGCAGTGCAACATTTGCTTGATCAAGTTTCCGCGTGTGCCACACGGAGCGGGGGCAATCACCAGCACCACCAGCAGCACCACCAGCAGCAGCAACAACAACAACAACACTTCCCACACCAACTTCAACAGTGTTTCCATCAGTTCCGCATCTGCATCCGCATCCTTGCGCTTCATGACGGGTTCAATTCCCTCCGCCGTGCGCAGTCTAACGGTGCCCGCCCCCTCGCCAGCCGCCCCCACGACAGTGACCACCACCACGGTGGCCTCGACGACGGCAACGGCAACCACCACAATGGCGTCCACCAGCTCCGCATCTGCATCCGCATCCGCATCCGCTGCATCCGGAATGGGCGGCGGCTATGCGCTGGGCGCGTCAACGGCCATGAAATTCATGCCGGATGTTTTGGTGCGACGGCTGGTCGAGAAGTGGTGGGGGGCCGAGCTGCTGGCCAACAAGATCATCGAGCGGGCCAACAGCTGCATGCACGCGAATCGACTCGACGACGCCCTCAAGTTCTGCAATGCCAGCCTCGAAAAAGGTGAGTCCAAAAACCAAGGGGGAAAAACACAATTAAAGTCCGATTTGGGGAAAGAGTCCAGATTTGGCCAAAAGAGCTAATCTGTGGATTCTATACACGAATGACGAAAAATATTACTCAGAATACAAAAACTCGGAAAAATAAATTAGGAATCCACGATTGGGAATCGAATGATTAGGAATCCAAAATTTCGAATCCGAAATTAGGAATGCAGTTATTATGAATCAAAAATTTGGAAGGCAAAAATAGGGAAAACAAAGATTAGGAAAACAAAAATTGGAAAAGTAAAAATTAGGAAAAGCCCAAATCAAAAATATTTTATTAAAAATCGCGCAATTTCGGCTTTTTCCCATTAGCAAAAGGACAACATTTGTCGAAACATTTGTTTCAAAATCAGGACTTCGATTGCCAGCGCATGTGATATTTATTCGAACGATTTATTTCAAAATCTACATGTTTTGCACATACTTTTCAGTGTTGGTAGAAATGCAATAGTTTGATCATCAGCTTCTAGACACGCTTGAACTACTAAGTCTCTGGCTTTTTCTTTTGATGATTGAGCATTTTTTTTTGAATTCGAAAGAATTTAACCAATAACAGGAAAACCACAAATATTTTTTTTAAGTTTTTTTTTCTTTATTTTTTTTTCCTAATTTTTGTACTCTGAATATTTTTCTTAGTTAGGTTGTGTGAAAATTTTTAGCTTTCTAGCCTTAACCGTTTGGCCTTCATTATTTATTTGCTTAAATTAACTGAATAAACTTACTTTAAGAGAGCCAGAAATATGGCAATTATCTGTCTTAGCGTTTCTACTATTTTTTCCATCACCGTACAAAAATATCTCCCTTGCAAAAAAAATATATTTTGTTTGGCAATATGTTTTATCTATGGTTTTTGCTGCCCCTTATGGCCCTGTTCAGTGTGGAGTGCGTTCTAATAAAATCAATAAAAGAGGCGGCGACACGCCCACACACACACACACACACACACACACACATCTAAACTTCAGGCTGACGTCAGCAACAACTGCGCAACAAGTTTTCTAATAAAAAAGAATGAAGAAGCGCTTCGTTTAACCCTTTGGTGCTGTCAAGGACTCGTTTTGCCTTGGCCCACGGGTCGTATGCGTAATGGTAGTCAAGCCAAGGAGTGGGGCGTTTAAAAGGAGGAAAGGCGAGTGGGGAATGGGGAGGGAATAGCCTTAGCATCATTTGTCAACTGTGCAAAATCTTATATATAATTGTTTTTGTTCTCGCTTTGCACTTTTCACTCTGCTCTTTGCTCTTTTCACTTCACTTCCAAGGACTTGATTATTAAATATTTATGTGGCAAACTCAAAGTAAATAAACCAACCACAATCAAGTGGCAAGTTCATTTGGGAACAGCAAAGCAAATTAACATCGTCTACTTAAGGGACACATGAAAAGATTCAAAAGCTCTTGACTTTGATTTGAAACGACTGCACTTTGAATTAGTGATGTGTAAATACTTGAAATGGCTATCGATATTCATTTTATTGCACTTTACTCTCATTTGTTCAACATATTTTTAAAGCAGTCGGTAAAAAAACCACTTAAATATTGTACAAAAATTACACAACAAGAATTGAAATTTATTATTTAATGGATTTTTAACTAAATTCGATATACTTTACATGCGTTTTTACTTTGAATATCAATTTAAATCAAGAAATTGCTGATAAATCGTATTCAAGAATTTTTTGAAAAATTGGTAAATTTGTTTAATTTTCAACGATAAAACTAACATTCGATATTTTCTTTGAATATCCATTTAAATCTTGTGTGTCTTGGAAATTGCTCACAGATTATAAGCAAGTATTTAGAGTTACTTTTTTATATATTTGTAAAATTTTCGATAAATAGATAAATCGTTTTTTTTTTAACCGATTAATCAAACATTCGATTAATTCTTTGGCGATGTTTAAAAGTCAATTTGAAGCTAAAAATCATTTGAGTTGACATCCCTATTTTGGATTGCAGACAAATAGAATCGTTGAGTATGAATAATTGAATAATTGAGGCGCTGAGTCAACTCATTTGGAGGCTTTTCCCTGTCACACGGACACACACACACACACACACACACACACACACACACACACACACACACACACACACACACACACTTAAAAGTATACCGAAATAACAGCCAATTAATCATTTTTAGCCCGACACTTTTGTCGCCTGCGTCTCAACGTCAAATAGTTTGGCAAAGCTTTTAACTTATTACGTATACGTAATATTTTTTGTTGCGTTTGAAAAATCACAGCGATCCACGCACTTAGAAATCCATCAAACATGTTGAGAAATAAATACCAGGCCAGACACTTCACTGTCTGTCTGTCTGTCTGTCGGGGAAAACCAAAAAGAAAAGCGCATGGCAGCTGATAATGATTAGTAGGAAAATTAACCAGATCCACAGCAATTGAAAACTACTTAGCTTCTGTTTCCCATTCCCATTCCAAATTCTCAATCGTTAACAGATCATTTTCAAAGAGTTTTTAAGGTCGAACTAGTTGGAAATATCTTACAATTAATGCCACTTGGGAATTCTCAGATTCAAATTTGTTTGATGGTTTTTTTTTAAGAACTCGGAATAAAATTAAGCAGAGGGAAAATTAGGCACAAATTGGGAAATTTAACTAAAAACAAAAATAGACATTCACACAACTAAAATAAAACTATATTTAGATATATACTATGATGGTAAGAATAATAGATACACATTTATTTAATTTTTTTGAAATTGCTTTGGAAAAAGTAGTTTATGGAAATAAGGAAATTAAAATTGGGAAATTAAATAACAAATTAATAAAAAAAATACATACTATAATGAAAAGCATAATAGAAACTTTTTTTTTTTAATTTTGTTAGTATCATAAATTTTACTCATTGTCTACATTTTTAGCAATGTTTTAAAATTCAATAATATTAAAAATATACTTGGAATGTTAAAATAACTGTCGTTTCTATTATTTGTACCATCACTGTACCAGGTGTTCTTTTTGCCGTATGCTGATATTATAGTATACTTACTGTGGGTAATTTCTCTTTTTCTGTGACTAATGCCAAATTCCAAATATCGTTGCGTGACTTTAAACGATTGTCACTTGCTTTGTTGTTGCTTTTCTAATTACCATCATTATAATTATCATTGTTGTGGTTTTTTTGTTTTTACAATTGTGATTCAGTTCTGAGTATTGATTGGCCAAAGTTTTTTATTTCGGAATTTGTTTACCTGACCAAATGCAATTGAGAAAGCAGAGAGAGAAACAGAAAACAGCAGCGATAATTTGGAGCACACGTAATCACACACACACACAAACAAACACACACATGCACACACATTTCTACTTGGACAATCTTATGCTATTAATAAGCATTGTTTGTTATTTTTTTGAGGCTCTCTCTCATAATCAGTTATTGACTTTTGTGCTGATAAACAACAGCAGCCGAAATAAAAAATGAAAAAATAAAAAATAAAAGTACTATCGAAATCAGGGCGAAAAAGAAATGAAGAAAAATGCGTTGAAAATACGCTGGGAATAAATATTTATATGGTTTTGTTCTTTGCTGATAACAAATACAAATTGGCAAGTCATTGCGGTTAGTTGAAGTTCAAACTCAAAAGCCAATTTGGAGCAACAAACAAATGGGAATAAATTGTGCTTAGTACTTTTACATACTACAAGCTCCGCTTTAGTTGTTTTTAGTATATAAGTTACGCATACGCAGTGTTGCCAAACAAAATAAAAATATTTATTTTGACTATTTTATTGTGGGAAAAATACATTTTGGTTTTTTTTTTCATTTTAGTATAATTTCTTATGGAACTGTTTTTTGCGTTGTCAAAACAATTACATGACTAGCTGTATATTAAGCATACGCAGCGTTGCCAGATAAAGTGTTGATACTTGTGTATGTACATATATCACAGGCCACTTGACGTTGACAATGACGTGGAGGCAGCAGAATAAATAGAGACACAACACACAACAAGACACATCAAGTGGCAGAATTTAAATCAGGCTAGACAACACATCACATCACAGTTGTTGTTGTTGTTGTTGTTGCTGTTGTCTTCTTTGTTTAGGTTGGGGTTGGGTTGTTAGGTTTGCTTAGGCAAAGGCAAAGGCACTTAACAGCCAACACTAAATGAGCCACAACACGTGCCACACATGAAGGAGATTACCAACAACACCCACACAAAGATACAAAGATACATAGATACACAGATACACAGATACATACTCTGATACTTGAACTGCTAATGTAGCCGTCGACCTCGTGCAACGTTTTCACATGTCTCATGCAATATTTGTAATTACAACGAAAATGCAATAAAAGTTGCTGCTATTTCAGTACACGGAGTGCTCGACTTTTATGCTCAGTTAAATTTTTAAATACTACTCGGTTTTCGGAAATATTCATAGATATTTTCAGCACACTTTTAAGTAAACTTACAGCCGAAGTTTTCAGAAAATCGCAAATAAGTGTTTTGAGTTAAAGAAAAGCATCGAAATTATGAAATATATTATTTACAGTCGAACTTCCCTAACTCAAATCACCATTATCCAAAGGAAAGGTTCGAATTATGGAGATATTCGACTTATAGAGTTATTTTTCCTAAGTGTATTAATTTTAATGTCACTCATTTAGCTCGCTTTATAGAGAAATTCGAGTTATAGAAGTTCGAGTTATGGAAGTTCAATTGTATATTTGTTTTTCTTTTAATTTTTTAAACAAATATAATATTCACCTTTTTTTTATCAATATAAAATAAATAGAGTTAAATAATGATTTCTAAACAGTAATATAAATTTAATTAACAATATTTAATTTCGTTTATTCAAAGATAACTAATAACTATTCATTTAGTTAGGCGACATAAATCTACAATTAAGTTTAATTTCATAAATGTTAGTTTTAAAATTAGTTTAAAATCTACTTCCATGATTACAGGGTAGTATAAAAAGTACAAAAAATCATTTGTTCGCTTGCCATTTTAGCTTGGCCAAGTGTAAAGAGTTGTAAAACCGCCACGAGGACTTGGCCTGAATACATTTCAACAGGACTGTGAAGAAGGGGGAAGTTTCTGTGTGTGGTTGCAGTTGGAAATGCTCGTATGTCATGCAATGTGGCCTTTTTTTTATTTTGTGTGGTCGCCACACGCAGCTCCATTGTAATTTATGTATATAAAAAAAAGAGAAAAAATAATATACTTATATTGCGTATCATAGATCGTATAATTTGATGGCGTGTGCTTTTAGCCTGGCCAAAATGTGCATTAAATGTTGAAACGGCCGCAAGAATTTAGCACGCGCCATGCAATTATTTTTACTAGCAACTTGTGGGCGGTGGTTAGCCCCTCCCTCAATCCCTCAATTCCTTACCCTTCAATTCCCATTGGCCTTTCATAGCCCGATTTTATGGATTAAAGTAACGGGCCATGTTTAATTAGCAGCTAACCAAAGTGATATTTGTACTTTCATGGAACGCATTTCGCTAATGAGGTCAAACCAATTCAATGGCAACAGAATTACCAAACAGAAAACTCAAGTTTGCCACACTACAAGATATCCTGTATTCAGTTCTGTTCTTGAATTACTTCAAACTTTCATAACTTTGCCAAGACTGAACCGATTTCCAAGCGGAATGTATTTATTATCAAAGTAGCGTTCTTTTTATTGATTTTGTACATATTTTTTTTTGGAAATGTTCTCTAAGAAATAACATGCAAATACTCTTATACTCATTTTTAGTGATTATATAGGGTATAATTCTTATGACTTATTCATTAGTCAAATGCTTTGCAGTTAATCGCTATGATTAGCAATTGATTCTTGCAGCTGATTCAATGTTTTCATAATTCCTTCACCTAAGAATGTTTCTATTTTATTGATGTATTGTATTTTATTACTTTTCTCCTTCTTTTCTACTGACTTCGCATGAATATAACTCGAATACATGACATACAGATATGACCGATAATCGTATCACAATCAACAAACATCCATGTGACTTTTGTTGCCTGTCAGCTGAAAGTCTCCTAACAAAAAAACAGCTGATAAAAAGTGACCATCAAACTTGAATTATAAACGACGACGACGACGAGTTCGTACCTATTTTTATGGCCACATACGTGCGTGCATACGTATTTGCATTGAGGTCTCTCAACTCTCTAGAAATTGTAAATACATACATGCATATTTTTTTTTGTTCTTTTGTGGCTGGCGTCACTCGAAGCACGACCACCCCCTGACTTCTTCCCTTCCCGTTTCCAGCCTCGGCAATCATTCAAAGTGAGTGCACTAATTAACATTTGTTTCTGGCACTCATACTTATTGCCGTTTTTTAATTAGGCAACTGGGTGAGTGCGAGCGAGAAGGCGAGCTATATAAAGTTTGTCAAATAATTCTTTGGACAGTAAAAATAATTTTTTATACTCAAAAAATAATTGAATCCAATTTTGAATTGAATAAAATAAAAATAACTGACATATGCAAAATATAATCAACTCATTCTTAATGTTGTTAAAAGAATTACCTGACTCACTGTATACAGGGGATGTGAAAGTTGAAGACTTGTTGCGATTTTTATATTAACCGACTTTGCAGTTATTTATTTTTATTTTTTTTTGGGTACTTAATGCGCATTTGAGGCAACAAAAAAAAGATGGAAGAATTAATAATAAACGTTCTGTGTGATGAGAGCGAACAAAGAGAGAGTCGAGAGAGAGAGAGACTCGAGATTCGGGGAAAGTTTAATGACCAATAGATGGACATGGCCTTGAGTTCGTTGAATCAAAATATAGTATAACAATATATTGTGTTAATTTTTTGTTTGGACTCTTTTATTTGTTGTTTTGTTTGTTATTTATTTGACGTTGACTAGACGCCACTTTGGATTTAACTTTTGGCTTAACACACGCCACGTTGCCGGCATTCCCCGAATGTATCTTGCAGATACTTGCGCTGTGGCATGCGACGCCTTTGACTCGTGTATCTGTATCTAAATATGTGTCTCATTGCTATTTATTTGCCAGTTGCCAGTTGTCACACCTTCTCTCTCTTCCCCCTCTGTCTCTGTCTCCCTCTTAGCAATGCTCAAGTCTGGCGCACATTTCTAAAATTCCCTCGCACATTTTTGCGCACTTTCTTCACAGTTGAGAAATGCAAAAGGCAATGCAGAAATTCTTGACAATACGATTGAAATGAGACTTGTGGCCCAGAAATTGTTCAGCTCAAATATTTACGTGTTTTCTGTGCGACAAGTGTGCGAGGGTGGGGGGAGGGGGGTGTAAGGGGAATACGCACAATGCAGCCCAAAGTAATTGAAAGTTGGAACTAAGACTGAACAAATGTGAAAGTTGAAAATCATTTATTGCATTCTTTCGATATTTACTAGATAATATTTAAATTAATTAATTTTATTTTTGAAAATATAAATTGAAAAAAATTGCTGTATAAAAAGAAAATAATAATAAAAAGTATTGTTTTTTTAACTCAAAAATCATTGAGTAACTTTAATTTTCTAGTTTTATAATAAATATTTCAGTTGAAAATTTAAAATTTAAAATTCAAAATAAAATCAGATAATCAAATTTGTATATAATTGTATCAAAGACTCCCATTCATTTGATTACTTTTTTTCTTCATATTTTATTTTTTAAAAACTCATTACTCTAAATTATTTGAACGGAAATCATTTATTGAATTCCTTAGATATTTTCTTAGAATTTCTTTTAGTGAAACACTTTGAATATAAGAACCTTGACTAACGGCCTCGGGTGGAATTCCCTATAGGTATTATTTATGTATGAAACTTATTTGTTTCGTAATGTTTCGCATGTTATGCACATCATATTATATTCATATTCGAAGAATGTTGACGAAGCCCCTTTTAAGAAGTCGTAACAACTAATGAATAACCACACAACCACAATAATAATCATAATCATAATCATAAAACACCAGCATAATATTCAGTAATAACTCATCGTCACCGAATTCACCATAAAACTGGGGGCGCAAGTGCCACGCCCACAATGCCCCAATGCAAACATCTTCTGTCTGGCCAAGCAGAATGATGTAATATTCAGTTGGCTGCTCTTTGTGCCCCAAACACACAAGCAAAGTATCTTTATTTATGTGTACGTGTAATTGTAATTGTATGCTACTGATATGCAATACTTACAAACAGTACATCAAGTAATTGCTTTGACAGAGCACAAAATTCACATATTTGCTTTGTTTTTCTTTTTTTATTTATAAATAAATTGAGTAAAAGAATATTAATTTTGCAAAATAAGCAGAGATTAAGCTGGTTTTATGGAAATAGCTAAAAAATAAAGTTGAAAAATAGTTACCAGGTGTGTTCCAGAAATCACTAGAGATTTTTAAGGCAATTGCCACTGCTCTTTAAATGTCAGATACTTTTTATACCCGTTACTTATAAAAATAAGTAAAAGGGGATATTGTTTTCGTTGCAGTGTACGTAACAGGGAGAAGGCCCTATAAAGTATATATATTCTTGATCAGCATCAATAGCCAATTTTTTTACTAATTTACGTTGACTACTTTTATTACCTATCATCCTGCTAAATCGTAACAAGATCGGACAAATAGAAAGGTGGTAATGGCTGATTTATATTTTTAAGCGATTTAAGTGCCTAAAAGCAGGCAATAAAAATATTTTCAATTTAAATAAGTAATACATAGGATACGTATAGTCGAGAGCTCGACTTTAGCCTTTTCCACTTGTTTTATTTACATTTGTTTATTTATTACAAATTTTCAAAGTACCAAAAATGTGCAATTTCTCGTCAGTTCAAATAATTTGTTGACCTACTGTATGCTACACACACACACACATGTACGCATACTGCGGTATTTCTTGGTGCACTTTCGAGCGCTTTGTCTTAATTAAAACTAAACGACAGCACATTATGGAACTGTGTTGTATCGTATCGTATTGAAGTCGCCCCACGTTTTATTGCCCGCATAACCTGCCAGCCGCTCCCGCCACCCGCACTCCGCTCCTGACCTGTATGTAAAATGTTCGCGCGGGCGTTTTAAGTCTTTTGGGTCGCTCAGTAAAAATATTTTGCAAAATGCGCTTTGTAATTGCATAATGAGGCCCGACGGGCGCAACAACAACAAATAAACAAACAAAAAACCAAATGGCAACTGAGCGGTATTGCAACAAAGTTGCAGCAACAATAACAACAACAACTGCAACGGCAACTGCAATTGTTGTCCTCATTAGCCAAAAAGCACAAAACACAAAACACAAACCAAATTAAAGCAAAAGTAACGGCTGTTGTAATGTGAGCACAGTCTGGCAACGCTGTGCGCTAGCTGTGAGTCATGTTGTTGTTGCTGTCAGATTTGCGCCTATTGCCTATTAAGTAATAATATTCTATTGTAAATTGTGAACTGCAATTCAAAATTCACTTTCAACAATTGTAAACAAAAGACGAGGACAGCAACAGCAACAACAACGGCAACAGCAACAGCAACAACGGCAACGGCAACATGCGATTACTCAATTGACTGCAACGGCAGCAGCAACAAATAAAATCAAACAAAAACAAAAACAAATCAAAATCAAAACTAAGTCGTTCGCTCACTCGCACCAACAACAACACCAACAACAACACCAACAACTGCACTGCAACTCACTCGCTCTCTTGAGTGTTTGCTCTCTGGGTGCTGCTGCAATGTGAGCGGCTCTCCCGTGCTCTCTCGTGAGAGCGCGCTTTTGAATTACAGTTATGTCATAGAACGTAGCTCTCGTAAGCGATGGCGATGCAGCTGTTGTTGTTGTTGCTGTTGTTATTGTTGTTTTCGCTCGTGTTCACTTTATCTGCTGTTGTAACTGTATAAGCGATTTGACGGCAATTGCAACAACAATCATTTGCGTCTATTGAGTAATCGGCACGACTGAGTCAAGTGGGCAGAAAGAGACAGACAGACATTGATTGGTATGTGTGTGTGTGTTTGTGTGTGTGTGTGTGTGTGTGTAGGTGGACTGTTACCCGAGATCAGATCTGCAATACATTTGAAAGCTTTATCTAAAAACTTAAAGTTTTTAAGCAATAAAGTTTAAAAATCCGACATTTACATTTGTATAAGTCTCCAAGGAAAAGGGAAGTCTCGATTATGAACAGTGCTGCCACAAGAGCGTTTTCCCGTCAATTTGGAGATTTTCATAAGCGGAACGTCTGGCCGTTCTTTAAAAGCTATTTTCTACCGAAACTGTTGGGAGGAATATAAAAAAAAATTACTTTTAATAATTACTTAAAGACTTTTACTTTATAAAGCATACTTAATAATTATTTTTTATTAAAAAATAAAATTTATAAATAATTAATAATAATATTATTAATATTAATAATATTGATTTTTAAAAAATAAATTTTTCAAAAATATTTTTGCTAGTATTTTTTTTATAATTTTTTGAAAACTGGAAAAAAGACACTTTTTGTGTAAAAAGTAGGAAAAAGGGGTTAAAATCGTAATTTTTAGGATTTTCAAAAAATTATAAGAAATGCTAGCAAAAATATTTTTGAAAAATTTTTTTGCAGTCACTCTTAGAATTGTTTGAAGAATTTGATGTATATTAAACAAAAATCGCATTAGTCATTATATGTAATTTTTGAGTTGAAATTTTAATCAATAACTGTTTTTTTCAGTCAATGATTTTCTAGCTTTTTCACCATTATTTTAATATAAGAAAAATGTGTGTGACAATTATCATTTTCAGATTTTTTGAGTTGAAAAATTAAATATACATACCTGGAATTTTTGTATTTTATTTTGACCTTTTTCACAATAATTGTCCGCTTTTTTAGCTTCTCCAAATGTGTCAACACTGCTTACTAGCCAAAGCGAATCCCTTTTAAAGTAAAGCTCAGTTAAATGGCATTAAACAATGGGCCAAATCGAAGCATTTCAATTTGTCACACAAATGAGCTATCACATTGTCAAAATCTATCCCTCAAGGGGGAATCACATATGTAAGTACATATATAACACATTTGTACATATGTACGTATGTATATGTGTGTGTGTGCCATTGTGTAAGGGTCGTAAGAGCCGCAAGTTATGCAACAGTTGCTAAGTCCATGACGAATCCGCTGATAAAGTGGAAGATAAAGAAGCAGAGTTGGCGCAAATGCCGCAAATTAAGTGAAAAGTTCATGAAGCGTTTAGCTGTAGAAAAGTGGTTGACAAAGCTCATTACGTATTCGTTGAGAACATGTTAATTTTACACATGACACATGGAATTATATCACAACTTCTGAAAACATCTGAGTAACTAAAGGGAAAAGACTCCCTTAGTAATCGATACAAAGTTTTAAGCGCTTAAAATTAATAAAAAACTTGCTTTTTTAATATTGAATTTAGGCCAATTTTAAGCTCAAATTAAAGATTAATTTCAGTTTTTTACTAAATTTGATTATATTTTATTAATTTCCTCAACCACTAAGTTAAAAGTTAAATGGGATGAATGGGATAAAAAAAAAACAACTGGGAGTTATGTAAACTAAAACCGAAGAATGACACAAGATATCAACAATCACTTTCAAACTGTGTTCGCCTCTTGTTGCCACATTGTTGTTGATTATTTAATCGCTGCAAGCCGAAAACTGAAAACTGAAAACAAAACCCAAACTTATTACAAAATTGCCAAATTCGCTGTCCCCCCTTCCCTCTTCCCCTTGCCCATGAAGCCCTTGCCATGCATAAAAGGCGAGCGAGACGAGAGAGAGAAAAATTGAGCGCATTTACAAATCACGATTTAATTTTCAGGCAGTCGCCGACGCAAAAAGTCAAGCGTTGAAATTGGCAACAAACAAATGAGATACAAATGCGGAGGGGGGAGGGCGAGGTTAAAGCGGCGTGAAAAAGACAAAAGGCTAAGACGAACGGTTGGCTGAGAGAAGATGACGATGATGATGAGCGGGGCAGTGTTGCCACCTTAGCTATTTTATAGCTAGTCTTATAATAGGAATAAACCAGGGACCGAAACTGTTATGAGGAATATACAAAAAATTACTTTTAATACTTACTTTATGACTTTTACTTTATAAATCATACTTAATAATTATTTTTGATTGAAAAAATAAAAATTATACATAATTATTAGTATTGATTTTTATTATATAAATCAAAAATAATGATTAAATTTGATTTTTTTTTTTATGTAAAGTAGGCTATCATCTTCCTGATAACCAAATTTACATATGTTGAAAATTTGGAATGTTTATCTTGAGTATTAACAAAGATTTTCTAAAAAGACTTTTATAAACAACTTCAAATTATAAAAGTCACTAAAAACTCATATGTTTTCAATTCAAAAATAATAGTTATTTTTATTATATGAGTTTATTGACTGTTTGCGGATATACTGTTTTTACAAACAATTTGATGTATTTTAAACAAAAATCGCATTAGTCCTTATATGTGATTTTTTGAGTTGAAATTTTGATCAATAACAGTTATTTTCAGTCCCTGGAATAAATCGAAATCAGTTTTGACAAATTAAATAAAGTCTTAAGAAATAAACTTGGGACTCGGAGCTTAAGAGAAAAAATAGTTAAGCATAATTTATTTAAGTGATATACTTTTTTGATAATACTTTGTTTTTTTTAGCGGTTTCTAGCTACATTTTTATATCTAATAATATAGTTTGGCCCTTCTGGCAACACTGATGAGCAGAGCTTTAGGCTTTAGCTTGTGCTTATGCTTGGGCTTAACGTAAAGATGACGATGACGATGGCCAACAGTTGGCTGCTGACGTCCGTCCGCTGTCTGCTGTCTGTCTGTCTGTCCGCCTGCCTGCTGGGCTTACATAACCAGAGCTCCACTTACCAAACAAACATAATAAAAGTGACGTCGACAACAGCAGCAGCAGCAGCAACAACAACAATAACAATAAAGACACAACCACAATGTTTAGTAATGCGACAACGTCGACGTCGACGTCGACTGCGGCAGCAACGTTTGACTTTGACATACTTTTTTGGCTTTGCCAACCCGTCGCAGTTAAAATACATAAAAGAAAAAGAGAGCGAGCAATGAGAGAGCGACAGTAAAATTTTGACGTAAGCCAAGCTTGCGCTCTCTGCACCACACAGCATAATTTTTGCGCGCTCTCTCGCACTCTTTGATTTGGCTCTCTTTTGCGCATGGTTTGTTTGCTCTTTGGCCCTGTTGCTGTTTATGATGGGGCCGTAGTTTTTTTTTGTTGTTGTCTCATGGATATTTACGTTTCGTCAGCTGTGCTCTCTGGCGCTCTCTTAGTGTCTTGAGCTGTTGTTACACAAGTTGACGCTCACGCAACGAATGCTCTCTTCCCCTTTTAGCTCTCCTTCAAGCATCGAGTGCCTCATTTTTGGCAGCTTTGCATAAAAAGCCGGTTTCGTTGTCAGTTTTTTTTTATTTTTTGTATTTCTTTTTGTTGCGACTCTTTGACATCGTTATTAGGGGCTGATTGCGCCTTTGTCTTGCGTTATATAAGCAGCAATTCCCCTCTCTCTTATGTTACGCACACACTCACACTCACACTCGCACTCTCTTGCTGTCTGAGTCTCTTTTGCAGCTGCCCCAAAAATAGTTGAGCCGTAAAAATAGACACTGCTCCAAAAAAGAATCAAACCACTTTTTGCCCTTTCCCCTTATTATTCATTTTAAATGGATTATAGACGGCAAGTGTCCATGGTTTAGTTTAAGTTTAGGCCGTCTCTCAAATCAATTAACTACGCGTCAAAATTGCCAGCGACCGGAAGTGGAAGTGGAAGTCTGTGTCTATGCACACACACACACACACACAGGCAAACATTGAGAACATTTATCAAATGTCAACGTCAACATATGGCGAATGAACGGACAAAGTAAAGTCAATAACAACAACAAACATATGGCCAAATAAGCTGTGTGTGTGTGTATGAGTGTGAGTGGGAGCAGGGAGTGTGAGTGTGAGTGAGAGGGGCAGCTTACAATTGTGTATAGAGATGGGTAATTGGGGAAATAGTATCGATGCTAAATATCGATATATTTTAACTTATTTATTTATAAATAAAAAATAAATGTAATTAACTTTTTACCTTGTGAAAATAACAACAACAAGAAGAGAATGTGTGAAAAGGAAGCAATAATAATATATGTAACTTCAATGTCCGCTCTGTCCTTTCTCTCTTCCTCTCTTCCTCCCTGCCTCTCTTCGCACCATACAAGAAAGATCTCGCTGTCTGGTTAACCTTGAACGCAGCCAATGCTTTGACTGCGACTGCGACGTCGGCGTCGCTGCTTAAGCTGTTCATTGATGCGAATTTTGCAGTTATTGTTATTGTTGTTGCCGTTGTTGTTATTGCTCTTGTTGTTGCTGTGTTTATTGCACGCTCATTTGGCAACACATACACACATAGTTTGTGCGCTTCATAAAATTTGAAATTTGCACATGCAATTGAACATTTTACAAAAAATATTAATAACAAATTCCGATTATTGTAAAATGCTTGCAGTTTCCAGTCTTTAATTTCCCAAAAGTGTAAAGTTCACTTATGATGTGAAGGAATATGTATGAAATAAAGATACAAAAATAATCAGTAAAATACAATGTATTTTCATATATTTGTTTATTGCTTCTACAAAAATACTTGAAGGCAGTAAATTTAATTATTTTATTTTTTTCTTTTTTTATAAAAGATACAAAATTTGTTTATTTATTTTTAAATTATTATTAATTGTTTAAATTATTATTTATTGATTAAATTATTATTTATTTTGTAAATCATTATTTTTTATGGTTTCTAAAAATTTGTAAAGTTTGAATTTTCCATTTTTATTTACAAAAGTTGTAAAGTTCATTTATGTTGTTTTTGTTGTTGTTGTTTATGCTCCATATTTGCTCGAAGGTTGCAAGCAAAAAATAAAGATACAAAATGAAATGACGCCTTACATAATATATCTGTATCTGGACAGAGATTGTCTTTTGTTTTTATTTTGTTCGCTTTGAGTTGCGTTTACCTTGAAATCATTTCGAAACTGAGCTTAAAGCGTGCTATAAATAATAATGTTTGCAAGTTGTTGTATATGTTGTGGTTGTTGTTGTTGTGTGTGTTGTTGTGTGTGTTGTTGTTGTTGTGCTTATTTTGGGTGTGGGTAGCACTCGAATTCGTCGAAATAGGACAGAACGCAGTTCGCAGATAAGCCAAATGACGCATACGCCGCGTTGTACACGAAACTCAACTAAAAATTGCGTCGCATTTGTCGCAAGACAACCAAAAAAAAAAGAAGAAAAATAAAATGAAAATCTGAATTTGGCAGTGTTGTTAATAGGTCAATCACCTAAGGAACAAGCAAATCAGACGCAGTGGAAATATTGAGACCCAAAAACAGAAGCCGCTTTAATGACGTTTTAGCCCAGTTTGCTTTTGGCCCACGCAATTGACAGCTTTATGAGCTACGCATTTAACCCATTCCAATTCCGATTCCCACTCCCTTTCCACTCCCATTTCCATTGGCCACAGCTTCCCCTTTGACCTTGTCATGAACCCACAGGCGACGAGTTGACATTTGGCCAGCAGTTACAATCTTTACACTTAGTTGAGCACGAGAAAAGAAGCTCAGAAATTGAGTCGGAATTCAGATACACTAACAAACTATTTTTTAGAATATGCAAATTTAGATTTAGTTGAATTTAATTAAATTATTGATTTTTGTTTTGAAAAACTAAAATGAATACAGATAGAATGGTAATGAATATACAATTTTCAGTAGAATAAATACAGTCGAACTTCCCTAACTCGAATCACCATTATCCACGAAAAAAGGTTCGAGTTAGGGAGACTTCGAGTTAGGGAAGTAGAATTGTATGAAATTTACCTAGTATTGCCACTCGATTTTGTTCGAGTTAGAGAGACTTCGAGTTAGGGAAGTTCGAGTTAGGGAAGTTCGACTGTAGTTGAAAAATATTCAATTACTTAAATTTGTTTAAATGAATATACTTTTCAGTACAATACATGTGTATAAATATGTTTGGAATACTTCTTTTAAATACTTGCAATTAATTCAATTAGTTTTACTTGTAAAACTAATATGTTTTTTATATACCCTACAATGCAAAGAAATAGAGATAAAGAGAAAATTTGTTACAGCATTTGCTGCGTTTGTCGCTTCTCGTTGTTTTTTTTTTTTGTTGTTGTTTTTCGTTGACATTTAACAGCTTTTTGTGGGCGGCGCCACGCCCACATGGCAAACATGTCACAATATGACGCAACGGAAGTGAAGAAACTTAATTTTTTTTGGCAACGCTTTAAGAACTAGTTTGAATTTTGATAACTATGTGTAATCAGAGGGAAATAAATAAATAGAAATATTACGCATACGCCACGTGCGCTGCAAAGGAAATTATAATTTCAAGTGCAGCAATTAAATAATGCCTGTCATTCACATTCACTGCATTACACATTTCCCATTTTCCATCTCTCATTTCCCACTTCTGGCTTTTCTCTCTCTGCATTTATAACATAATTAATGGACTTTTGAAATTTGAATTTTGCTGCAAATTAAACGTTAAATAGCTCGACAATAACAAATAACAAATAACAAACAAAGCGTCGCATTTCCTGCCTCAACAATGTTTTGTTGTCCGTTTTTGTTATTGTGTTTTTGTTTTTGGCTTTTGACTTTTGAATATGCAAATGCAAATAAATAACACATTAAATTGCAACAAAATTAGCTCAAAGATCATCAAAGATTGTTTCATAATGAGTGTCTACACAAAAAAATGGGAAACGACACTTGGCTATAAATATTCTAGTTGAGTAATTAACAATAAATAAATACATATATTAACTTGAACTTACATATTTAACGAATTTAACGAATATTCAAATTGAACAAAGAATTCAAGAAATTAAATTTAATTAAACTGAGATATTTTATTGTGCGGTAACAATTTTTTTTTTTCTAAAATTTTTGAAATAAATATAGAAAATTTAAGAAACAATAACATATTTAGCTGAGACAAAATTAAAATCCAAAAATAAATCCAACATTTATGAGATAAATTTAAATTTCACAAATTAAACTGATAATAATAATTCTTTTGATTCAAACTTTCCCAATTAGTTTTTAGAACATTTCTAACATTTGGTTTGTGGCATAAACTACGCACAGTGAAGCTTCAGTAAGACAAATATTAAATAGAAAACAGAAAACTAAAACGCAAACAAATGCAGCTTCAACTTGTTGGCGTTCCTTTCTATTGCCTATTGTCTCTCTCTTTTTGTTGGCCTTCCTAAGCCAACCCTTGTCTGCCCCCCATTCCATTTCATCCCCCCATCCCCCCATTCAGTTTAAATTGCGGCACATTCCCAGTTTATGGGCATTCATTCGGTTATTTGGGTCAGTTTTCTGCTTGTTTTGTTTTGCGCCATTTCCAGCAGTTTGCATGTGGTTTTTACATAAACTAGATCTCTCTCTGTGTGTGTGTGTGTGTGTGTGTGTACTTACATTGTGCGAACACACAATTTGCACACACTGTGAGCATAATAATCACAGGCAGTCCAAGGCGGACCACGCGGCGTATACGCAACGTTTATTTATAGACAAATTGTTTAACGACTTTTCTCAGTTTAGGCACAATTAAGTTTAGATGGAGAATGGCGAATATAACGACACTGATCATGATGATGATGAAGATTCTGATTCTGATTCTGATTCTGATAATGAAGATGACCCACAAAATTTGTAAATTTTTAAACTCAAATTTTAAAATTAACAATTAAAATAAGTAACAAAAATAGTTTAAGGTTTTATTTGGTCTTTTTTTGTGGCCTTGCAATTTATGATTTCAATAGCGAAATAGAAATTGAATAGACTCATGAATCATGCGTTGTTTGATTGAATATCCCTGCGAGTTGAAATTGAAATTGAAATTGAATAGTGGCCTCAACTCATTGTTGTGCACTTTGAACTGATTCTGAATCTGAATCTGATTCTCTTTATTATACTTTTCCTGCTTTGCTTTCGTTTCGTTTCGTTTCGTTTCTTATTATGCAAGAAGCTGCAAGTGGCGGACACTTGTCAACGATTCAACGATTCAACTATGCAACGAATTGCGAATCAACAAATTGCGAATTGCGCGAAATTCGCGAATGATTTTTAATGTACGTGAAGAAATCTGATTTCAATGCAAGACCACAAAGCATATGGCCAAGAAATAATAATCATATGTACATACATACATACATACAAACAGACAAATTTATGCACATATACAGTTGGTCAAGTAATTATTTTCAAAAAGAAACAAAATTATTTACATGAAAATTATAATATGATATATAAAAAATATTAATGAATATTAAAACACAAATGTTTAGTTAAAATATTCATTTATTTATTTTTTAGAAACTTACAGTAATTAAAGTAATTATTTTGACAAACGAAAATGATGCACATATATATTTTTTTTAATCAGATTAAAAAATTAGGAATAATTTTTGGATTCTTCGAAAATTTTTATTTAAAAGTTTTTAATACTCTTTTTTTTTTTTTTTAGTTTTTCATTTAAATTTTTAATTTGTTATTTATTTTTTTGTTTGCTTTTTTATTAGTTTTTATTTAATATTTTTACGTTTTTAATAATCAATTATAAAGCAAAAAATAAAATAAAAAAGCAAATTGATTTTGACTAAATAAAATAGTTGAATGCTTTAGTTTGTCAAAATAATTGCTTGACTGACTGTGTGTGTGTATGTGGACCTATACATAGGAAGATTATCTGCAGCCAAATGCAATTTATCAACAGTTGGGCTTTAATTGTCTGCAACGTTACGGAAAAATTATCAAAAAAAAAGCAAAATAAAAAATGAAAAACGAAAAAAGAAGGAAAAACAAAACTGCGAGGGAGTGTAGTTGTTGTTGCCATGTTGTAGTTGTTGTTGTAGTTGTTGTTGTAGTTGTTGTTGTTGGTGTTGTTGTTGGTGTTAAGTTGTCTAATAAGTGCAAATTGAACAACAACAATAATAACTCGGCAATTGGCTTTGCATTTTAATTAAATTTCGAGTTGTTGTTGTTGTTGTCAACAATTACCTGTCTGTATACGCGACGTATACTTGTTTATTTTCTTATTTTTTTATCGAACGGGAAGTTGTATTGAGAACGTGTCAGCCTAAGCAGTAAGTTGGATAAATATGCATACATATGTATATCAGGTACAACTTGTATCTGTATCTATAATAGACATGTATCTGAAAGATACTTTAGCCAATTGAATTGTCTGGGCTTAGCACGTTTGCCGCTGATCAACGGCAAGTGGAAATTAAGCTACCAATATAATTGAGATAGCAACAAATTTATAAATAAAACAATTTTTTTTTTTATTTTAAATTTATTATACATATTAAAAGAAAGAACTTAAATTAAAAATATAATATTTTAAACTCAAAAATTTGCAAGAAATGAGTTATAGATTTCATAATTAATTAATTAAATTAAATTAAATTAATTCTATCGCTCTCAGCTGTGGAATAAAATTCAAGATAACGATATCTAACTAATTTATTTATGCTAAATATAAAACACTATTTATCTGTTTATTAGCTTTCAACGCACACTTATTTGCACAAATTATTGGCATTATCTATGTCTATCTATCTCACTCTATTATCTCGCACACACTCACACACACACACTTGACATCAATTTGGGGCTAAAAAATATTGACAAATAATTTCGAGTGTTAGTTTTATATAATCAAATAAACAAACTACTTGGACAACGTCATTATAAATTAAAAATGTAAAAAATGCAAATTATGCTTATTTTTTGTGTACTTTTGGCTGATAACCGTTTTTGGCTGATGTGTAATCAGTTATGTATAACAATTGCAACAGCAACAATAACAATAACAACAACAACTCGAAGAGGGCAACTCTTAAACATGCTCGCATTTATTGATATCGACGTTGTTGCGCTTATTTCATGGTTTTTTTTTTATGTTGCGTAATGTTAGGCTACATAATCGCGATTTTTAACAGACGCGTCAGCAGCTGCTCTTTGCACTCTTAGCAGTTAACAGCGCAAGAGCGCGCACAGCAAATACAATTAAAGAGCGCATGAGTGCATGCTTAAATGACGCACTCTTAAAATGTTAACAATCGCAGCTCTTAAATGTTGCGAGCACAGCTCTGTTAACTCGTTATGTTAAATTGTTGCCCAACAGTCGCACGCCAATGTTGACAACCTCATTTGCTGGCAACATGTTAAGGCTGCAATGGCTAGCAACATATTGTCTATATGTTAAACTAAAATGTTGCTAGTACATGTGTTGCATAGAAAGAAGTATACAAAATTGGCAAATATTCAGAAAATGTTTTTCACATGCTAATTGATGGCGCGTGCCGAGCAGCGACTGTTAAGCTACAATGTTAGTGTTGAAGCGCTGTTAAGCGAGGCGAACAAAAAACGCTTGCATCGCACAGTGGGCGGATTTGATGATTGAGTGTAACAAAAATTAAATAAATAAATAGACGTTTTTTAATTAAACAGCTTACACAAATTTTGTTAATTGAATTAAAAATTATCAAATAAAATATGTCAACAAATATAATTTTTGACTACAAATAAAAGAAATACTGATTTTTTCTAGTTTCAAATTCTAAAAAAATTATAATTGAGTATATAACTTTAATATTTTGAAAATTATTATGTTCATGTCTCTAAAAATTAGCCAATTTGCCCACTGTGCGTCGCGTGGGCGATTGCAACAACAGCGAGAAAGCGACGTCAACGTCAACGTCGACATCAAAGAAATTGTCGAATTTGCGCGCGTGTTGAACGCGTCCGAATCGGTTGAATCGGTGGGAGGGTAAATCGATGGGTGGATCAAGAAGTGGATCGGTGGGTGGGTGGGTGGTGGGATGAGTTAAACATATAAAATTGGCAAGCGAAAATTGTTTGGCAAGCTAGCTCGAACCCCCTCCAAAAGATAATGACGAGCTGCAATTCTGACATTTTCATTTACAGAGAATTGACATTTAGTGTGATTTTCATGATATTCATGATTTGCACGATTTTCATAATTTTCACAAATGAACGACACCCCGCACTCTCGTTTAGCATCCATTAAATAACAATTAACTCAAAGATGGCCAAAAAGAGTTATGGGATTGATAAATTTAAGATGAAAAGGGAAAATTTTTGATATAAACAGGATAAGCTTATGCTTACAAATATTGATTAAAATAATACAAAAAAATTCTTTTCAATAAAAATAATTTTAACTCTTATTTTTCACAGTAATAAAAATTAATAAATAATTAAATTTAAATTGTTTTAATTTGTTTTAGAGAATAATTCTTGTTTTAAAAATCATATTAGTAACTTAAATTATTACAACATAATTTTATTTTTTCAGATCACAAGTAAAGCGATATTTTCTAGTTTTTTTTTTTATAATAATAATTAAATCGTTTTTATTATATACAATTTATAATTCAAATAAATGCAGTTCTTTTCTAACGGTTTTCTCTCTTCTCTGATTTTAGCGCCGAGCAACTTTAAGAGTCTTTGCCTGCGAGCCGAAGTGCTTCTCAAATTAAGCCATTATCAAAGCTCTCTAGCGGATATTGAGAATGCGCTGAAAACACGCTGCACATCGCCCAAGGTGAGTTATATAATATATTGATAAAGTACAGTACAGTAAACACTCACTAATGTGTATATTGATACCCTAAACAGGCACATTATTTGAGGGCTTTGGCGCTCAGCGGCCTGGGCCGATTGGAGGAGGCCCTCTACAATGGCTTTCTGGCCATTTGCTTGGACAGGAACACAAATCTCAGCAATTCGGAAATATTTCAACATGATCTCGCCAAGGTGAGTGCTAATAATACCTTTAATATTTATTAATGAACAGTCAAAACAATTAAATAAAAACAGAAAAAAATTGCACATTGAATTTAAGTTAAATTTAAATGGTCAACTTTAAGTGTTTTATTAAAAATAAGATTTAAATTACAAAGAATAATTTGAATAGTCTATGGACATTTAATATTTAGTAATACAATTGTTACAGTGTATTTATTTAACTGCCCAACAAGTAATAGTAATGTTTTTCATACAATATATGTCTTATAATATATTTATTTTTATATATTTCTTGAGTTTTTCATTTAAATTGATGTTACTGTCATTTAAAATCATATTTTCTAATTGTAATATGGGTATTTCCAGGATCGCGAACTCGACATTCGCACGACTTTAAATGAAAAAAAAATGGCAAAAATTCACATTTTCAAAAATGGTTTTTTTCACGTGTTTAATGCATTTTATCAACTCTATTTTTATGGTAAAAGACAATCTTTGAAGACCTGTCGTTTTTTAATTATTTATAGAAAACAATGCATCGCGAACGCGACTAAAAATGGAAGTAATTTTTGACTTCATCTTGACAAATGCGAAAGTCTACAAAATGTGGCGAGTAATTTGGAAGAAAATACTCTTAAACCATAATAAAATAATGCAGCTTTCCATTTTAGAAATAATTTTGATATGTAACTACCGTTTTATATATTTTACATGTTTTCTTAGTAATTTGTAACGTGACATTGCGAACGTGACAAGATTTCCACCTAGGTTTTCCAAGAGTTTGTTCATCAAATTTTATTCTATATTCCGATATATAGCTCTTAGAACTTGTTTTAAATTAAACTTTTAATATTTTTCTATATATTAAAATGGTTTATGTTACAATCTTACTCCCTGACTTAGTGTAATCGTTAAAATACAAACGGTCCATTTTGAAAATCAATTTTTAAGACAATAGGCAAAAATATGGAAAAAGTGAATTTATTCCAATATAGATGTTCATCCTATTGAATTTTTTCTAGCGTATATTGATAAAACAAATAACATGAATACATTTTTGGAAGAAAATTTCACAAGATGTGAGTTTTTAATCAATTTTACGTTTTTCGTCGTGGTGGACCTTTTTCTGGAAATGCCCATATACATTTTAACGACAATTATTTATTTATTAATGAGCAGTCAAAAATAAAAAATTATGAATTAAGTTTTAGTTAAATGTAAAACTTTCTTTTTAATCCAAATTCAATAACTATTTATTTATATTTTATTTGTCTTGTAATTGTCTTTTTATTAATTCTTCAGTTTTTAACTAAAAATCGTATTTTCTAAGTATTTATAATATACAAATTTAAACAATTATACTTATATTTATTTAGTTATAAATACGGTTGACTGTAAATTTTAATTAAAATAAATTTGTTTTGTGTTTCAGATACTGCAACGTCTCCTGGCCCAAACGCCCAAAAGTCGCGGAGCCATCGCACCGCTGTCGCCATCGGCAGCGCAGCAGCAGCGCAGCTACGGCGCTGCCAAGACGCCGTACGTGTTGTTGTGGGAGCAGCTGCGACGACGCAGAAAACATCAGCAACATCATCATCATACCCATCACCATCATCACGTGCGACTGGACGATGTGGAGGATGAGTTTGGAATGAGTTGCGATCCGCATTACGATGACAACTACATCATGGCTGGGGAAGAAGAAGAGGAAGTGGATGGGGACGAGGAGGAGGTGGATGGAGAGGATGAGGTGCATATGGATGGGGACTTTCTCTTTCCCAGCGCCCTCGACTATATCGATCGGCACAGTGTCTACGATCAGCTGCACGGCGCCAAACAGTTCGAGCTGCAGTCGCGGCGTCATCGTCCGAATCAGAATCAGAACAACCGCAAACCGTGCCGCAGAAAATGGCCAGCGATGTTGCAAGCGTCGCATCATCATCATCTGCCCCTCCTTGACTCCTCGAGAGTCGATTTCGATTGCGATCGCGATCGCTTCGATAACTTCGATAATCGCCGTTGCAGTCGATTGCTGAGCGGAATTCTGGAACGCACTCAACTGGAGATGCAGCGACTAAGAAGTGAGTAAGAGTTGAGTTGACTAAAGTTGTTTAAATCACTGAGATTAATCGGAGAAAATAGATTAGGTTGATTTAGCGCTAGAAAGAAAAACAAATAAATACAAATACTAATAAAATAATCCAAAAGAATCAGATTGTTTATGAATAATTGAAATAATTTTAGATTATTTGTGATTTTTTGTCATTGTAATCATTAAAGCCCAATTTACACGATCGGTTTCCGACCGACACTTTTTGACCGATGGAAAATGTTGCCATTCAAAAAGCACCAAAAAATACCAAAAAATGTCATTCTTACTTATAATGTTTGCTGCGATGACAAACCGACGCTCTAAAATTTTGCGTGTTCACACGAGACCGACGATTTATTAACGTAAAGTGTCGGTCGGAAACCGATCGTGTAAATTGGGCTGAAATAATTGGGCAAAACCGAAAATAATCGTAATTTAATCATTAATTCGACTTTTAAACGAAAGTAATCAAATTACTAATGATTCTGATTACTAATCATTAATGTAAGCTAATCACATATTTTCTTATCAATACTATCTTAAAACCCCATTCAGACGAGCACTTTTTCACCGACACGACACACAAATGTGACAAAAAGTGTCGGTGAAAAAGTGCTCGTCTGAATGGGGCTTAAACAAGTTGTTGTTAAATTGAAATTGCATTGTTTACTTACTCTTTCAACCTTCTCTTCTGTTGCAGAGCTCGATGCATCGGGTCAGAGGTCGGGTTACAGTAACAGTAACAGTAACAGCAACAGTAACAGTAACAGCAACAGTAACATGATATCGGCGGTGTCGGGTCAACTGATCGACGCGAGCGACTTTGACTGCGTGCTGTGCTGCAGGACGATGTGGAAGCCGGTGGTGACGCCGTGTGGACACACATATTGCTTGGTATGCTTGGATCGTTGCATGGATTACAACTCCTCGTGTCCATTGTGCATGTCACCACTTGTGGAATCAATCAATGTCAATAATCCGAATCCGAATCAGACACAGCATCAGAATCAGAATAGCAACCACAATCTGAATAGCAGTAATAATAATGTGAACAATAATTATAATAATCATATGAATAACAACGTGTATCAGGGCTCCAGTTCATCCAGTTCCAGCTCCAGTTCCAGCTCCAGTTCGCCAGTTCCTTTTGCGCTGGCCAAGCGGCCAGTCACCAAATTCCTGGAAGCCGCAATGAAACGATTCATTCCCGACCACTACGAGGCCCGTTTCCGGCAGGAGATCGATCAGGAGCCGGCGGTGCCCGTGTTCATCTGCACCACCGCCTTCCCCTCGGTGCCGTGTCCCCTGTTCGTCTGTGATCCGCGTTATCGTCTCATGGTCCGACGCGCCCTCGAATCGGGTGGCGATAAAACCTTTGGGATTGTCCAGCCGCACAGCGGCAAGTCGCGATACTATGATGTGGGCACCATTCTGAACATCAGGGACTGTGTCCTGCTCGGCGACGGCTGCTCCATACTGAGCACCATTGGCTGCAAGCGCTTCAAGATCCTCGCACGCAGCGAAAAGGATGGCTACGAGACGGCCAATGTGGAGTACATCTCGGATGAGCCCATTGCCCACGATCAGGTGCAAGCGTTGTCCAGCATGCAGTCCACGGTGCTGGCCAAGGCCACCGACTGGCTGGACAGCTTGAGCGGCGACCAGAAGCACGAGATCCTCCAGAGCTATGGCCAAATGCCCGAGCTGGAGCACAGCTGGCAACTGACGGCGGACGGACCCGCCTGGGCCTGGTGGATCATCGCTCTGCTGCCGCTCTCACAGCAGCTCAAGGTGAGTCCTTTTTAACTGTCTTCTTAACAGTCGTTGCTCCCGGAGCCACTGCGTGCCCACCGCTGGTTTACTGTATCAGCGAAAGCTGCTTTCATTGAATTTAAAGAATTAAGAGTTCTAGAAATTTTATAAGATTAAAAAATCTCAGAATAAAATCTACACAAATCAAACGCTAGGAGATTTAAATACATTGATAGAGCAAAATCTCATTCATTCATTTTAATTGAATTCTAGTTTTGAGTTTCTTATTTTAACTTTGTCCAAAAGTCAACTTTCAACTTTTTTCCTCGATTTTTATGTTGGGATGCAAAAACATTCTTCAAACAATTTTAGGAGTGACTGCAAAAAAAAAATTTTCAAAAATCTTTTCGCTTATTTTTTTTATAACTTTTTGAAAAACCCAAATATGACTATTTTAACCTATTTTTTCTACTTTTCACACAAAAAGTGGGTTTTTAACTGTTTTCAAAAAATTATAAAAAATAAAAGCGAAACGATTTTTGAAAATTTTTTTTTTTTGCAGTTCACTCCTATATAAGAAAGAGTGCACCTAATATTTTGTCCATGAGTGTACATTTTATTTATTTATTTTTGTTTAACTTTCTAGCTTTAGGTTTCTAGTTTTGAGGTTCTTATTTTAACTTTTTCCAAATGATGTTTTCGTAGCTTGTTCTATTTGAATTTTTATTGTTTTTTTTTACATCTATGCCATATTATTTTTGTTAAAATATTTTTCCAATTTTATTTTTATTCTAATTTCCCAATATATTTTTCTTATTTTGAAGTTATTCGGGGGTGCCACAGAAATTGCTTTTGCTTGAATTTCACTTAAATTTCATACAAATTTAAGTAAGATTAAGATTATATATTCTTTAAGATTATATATTCTTAATTTTTTATATTTTAACTAGTTACAATTTTCGTAGATTTTTTTGAATGTTGTACTCATAGCGTTAAACTTATTATTTATTATTTGTTGTGCCTTTTTAGTTCATTCCTAAATTAAATTTTTCTTAGTTTTATATATCTAATGATATGTTTTTCACAATTCTTAACTAATATGTTTCTCTTGCCATTTTTAGGTGGATATTCTGGCCACCACGTCGCTGAAGAAGCGTCTGAGGGCGATCGAGAAGACGCTGGACTGGCTGCGGGAGCTCAGTCAGCCGCAGCAGCAGCAACAGCAGCAGCAGCATCAGCAGCAAAAGGCGCCGCAGTCGCCGCAGCAGCCGATCTCAGATCTCAGTTTGGACTGCGAGGAGCAGGAAGCTGTCGAGGCAGCCAACAATAACAATAATAATGTGAATGTGAATGTTGTTGTTGTCGACGAATGTTGCCTCTATGCGGAACCGCACACCGATGAGGAGCTGCTCGTCTAGTTGTTGTACTCGGAATCGGAATCCAACTCCAACTTCAACTCCATTTCCATCTTCATCTTCATCTTCATCTGCAACTTCATCTTCATTTAGTAGCTGTAGTTCTAGTTGAATGTCAAACATTTCTCAGTGTGAAACAAACAAACATGTAAATTCTGTGTCTAAGCCATTTGTATTACACGTTACACGTTATCCTAGGGGCCAAAACGAAAGATATATATGAAAACTTAGCAGAACCAAATTATCAGTAGTTGAAAACTGTAAACTGTTAACCTTAAACTGTAATCTTAGAACTGTAATCTGTAACTATAATCTGTAAACTGTAAACTAAATGTGTGTAAACGTTGAAAATTGATATTGATCGATGTGTAGAAAGTTTTACAACAAAACCGAACATAAGAGAAAACTATGTAAATTCACATACAATCAAAAGTCCTTAACAATGAAAAAGAGAGCCCGCTGTCCTTGTTTAAAACCTCAAAACATTACAACAACATTTAACAATCCACATTCCACAACAAAAAGAAAACAACAAATTCATGGTTTCTGCAAAACAAACAAGAAATAAAACACACAAATTTTAAGAAACACAAAAATAAAAAATATTTAAAGGCCAATGAAAAGATGCACGTTAATTCAATAACTCAATGCAAATCCAAAAACAATTTTTCACCAACATCTGAAGATAATGAAGAAAAAGAGCAGAGAAAACTCATGTGGAGTTTTTGTCCTGATTTATTTAGTATAAAGTATAAGCGGCTGGAACTATAAGACAATCTGCAACATTTTTTTATATATACTATAACTATATACTGAAAGTTAAACTGTAAACTATATATACCATTATATACACATACATATATAGATCGAAATCGTAGGGAAGAGGAGAAAGAGAGAGCTCTCAATACTAGTTTGTAGTTAGAAATTCATTTGACAACAATTTTCAATTTCAATTCTATGTTTGTTTTTTTTCTCTCAGTCTTCTTCAACCAAAATGAACTGTCTCTCTTTGTACAGGTTTTAATTAAGCTTATGATACCAAAAATAATAATCAAGTTATATTCACATCTACCTAAATACTTATTATGCCAATTGAAAACGATAAAACAAAAGATAAAAACGCTAACCGGCTAAATGCTCTTTTTCTATATTTCTGTATCTGTAAACAACTTTAACTGTATATGTATCTAAAGTCCGCATTCCTATATAAAACACACACTCACACACACACATACAGAAGAAAACTTTAAATATTGTAATTTAGTTAGCTTTTAAGCCTCATAACACAATTTAATATTTTGTTAAGCAAATCAATTTTAAAAACAACAATTTGCTTAGCCATTTATTCAGCTCATTTAAGTACAAGTCGAGTATACCCATTACTTGTGACTATATACCCTATGTTGTATATATACATACACTATATATATATTAGTTAGGACTTTGTTGAAACTACGCCTTATCAAGCATAAAAACAGCATCTTTTTCTTATACGATCACGAATTTAATTTAGTGCATGCAGCTAAAAACACACACACACACTCACACACAACACACACACACACACACACACAATATGCACATAGCTATGTAATTTTATACAAATAACAAATTATTTGCAACTAAGTTTGAATATTCGACATAATTTGTAAACGTTTTTTGTGTCTAATTTATACCGAAAACATTTAAAAAATCAATAAATATATAAAATATGAAATCAAAAAAAAAGATGTATTTCTTTCATTTTACAGGTGTTAATTCTGATGAAACGTATCAACTTTATTTTCTAAAAATTTAACAACAATTTTGACTTGTTAAGTGGCTGGATCAAAAACTTTCGATTCTGATTCGATTTTTAAGCAATTTTTAAGCAAATCTAGTTAATTTCGTTCAAATATTTTTTTACTTTAAATATTGATTTTTAAAAAGATTCGAAATTTCAAATCTTAAGTTTAATCAACTCCTAAAGTTATAATGAGTGTAAAACAACACTTTTGTTGCAAGAATATTTATCCCTTATTTTAAAAAATCAATAAATAAAAATGTTTGTATTTTGACTATTATAATCATTATAAAGATTCGTTTGATGATCCAGATGCAAGATGGAAACAGCAACAGATTAAAGTCAATTTGTACAGTTTTTGGGTCTTATGATATTGCATTTAATTGTCAAATAGCCTTCAGTTGCACTTTGGGTTCAACGCTACGAAAAATCAATTGAAAATTGAAAATAAAAGAAACAATCAGTTGAGTTGAGGCATACTAAGTATTTACTGTGGATTGGTCCATAAATATTTAACACCAACAGATATCTGATAGGTTACTGCGCCATATACAATTGCAATATATCCTGTGTGTTGCATAAAAATGCATAAAACTTCAAAACTACTTGAAAAACCTAGCAATCAAATGAAACGGGCCCAACAACAACAACTCGACTGCACTATGTAAATCTCTCTGCAATTACGTAAGCATATTATAAATACGAAATACAAAATGTCTACTGCATTTTGAAACAAAATAGAAAAACAGAGTTGAGCTACATTTGAATTTGAATTTGAATCGATTATTTGATATGCTCAACTCCACTGAAACTGAAACTTCGATGTGAGACTTCGAAAGTTGAAGGCAGTTCTTAGAAGAGTTCTTCTAGTACAGAACTTCATTGTCTTCATTGCGATAACAAGCACTCTGAACTTTGCATATTAAATATTCAAATTAAAGTATACAAAAGATTAAAGACTCAGTTTAAGTTGAATAACAGATACACTGTCTAAACGAGGCAATCATTTTGGAAGATTGTATGTATTGAATTCTTGTTCTCTTGTTTTACAAATACTTCATTATTATATATCATTATTTTAAGCAGCAACACTTTGAACTCAATATATTTTACATTTTTACTTTGAAAAATATCATTTAATTTAATTCATATGTAGTTAAGGAAATATAATTTAAATTGGAAACATTTGAATTTAATATGCTTATACGTATATTTTGTAATATTGAAAGATGTTCTAAAACTGAATTTCGCTTGCAGAGTTCGCTGCCACTATACAATGAAAATAATTATGATATCTAAAGCTACATATAATGTTTTTTATAGGGTTCAAGCAAATGTCCATAATTATTCGGGTTCGAGGAGATCTATTAAAAACCGTATTTGGCCTTGGACAAGCAACAACAAAACCTTGCAGACCTTGAACCATTGAAAAGAGCAAAAAAAAAAAAGAATTGAGACAAACAAAAGCCGAGCAAAGAGAAAGGGAAATGAAACCGTGTGCAACAGTTTCAATTTAAATCTATACATAATTCATAAAGATTTTAAATATATGTATGTTTACATATTACATATAATTTTTAATAATTTAATAAAAATGTAAATGTTCATATAATTCAAAATAGTTTAAAATTAGTTTAAAATAAATTTCAACTTATATATAATTCAAAATGATTTAATATAAATTTAAATTTACATATTTATAATTTATAATAGTTTAAAATTAATTTAAAGTTAATTTAAATTTATATATAAATCATATTGATTTAATATAAATTTAAATCTACCTATAATTCATAAAAGTTTAAAATTAATTTAAATTTATATAAAATTCTTAATGATTTAATATAAATTTAGATTTAAATTTCATAATAATTTAATATAAATTGGATTTTAAATTATGGACTAATAATTGAATACAATTTTAAATGTATAATAATAATATCATATTAATAATTTCATGTCATATTAGCTGTTAATTTTCTTTAAGTACTTTTGATCAACTACTATTAGTTAATAAACAAATTATGTGCAAGAGATCGACAATTAAGTTGTCTCTTTGGCCAAAATGAGTCTAGGCAGTGAGTCGAGACCCTGGGCAATTGTGATAGCTGATAAGCGAAAACTGCAACAAAAATATAAAAATGGGAGATAAAGTCAGCGTCATGTGCAATTGACTCAAGCAAAGCGTCGCTGTCGCTGTCGCTGTCGACGCAGACGCAGACGCAGACGCAGACAACTGTTAGAATTCAGTGAGAGTTGAGTTGAGTGAGTTATTTATTCTTGCCTGCAATATTAAATAATAGCCGGTTACAAATGTCAGGTAACCGTTGAGAGCGCTCATCGCTCATCGCATATCGCGTATACGCCCCGTACGACGCTGCAAACGCGACCGGCTAAGCGAATCGCATGCCAAAGCAAAACAGGCAATAGTCTGAGTGTGTGTGTGAGTGCAAGTTACTCAAATTGTGAGTGATGTGAGCATATGCATCTATATTCACTTATTTTCCACTCACATTTCGCTGGCTCTTCGCTCGTTTATCCACTGCTCAAAAGCTGAACACTGAACACACTTTTGTGAGCGACGCGTCGCAGCTTAGAAAATTCCACTTTCAATTCCAATTCCAATTCACGATTCCCACTGCAAATTGCAATTCTCGCTCGCTCGCTGCTTTTCTGCTGCTGCTTTTTCGGGGCCTTTTCCTACAGTTTTTCAGTTGCAGTTTTCAGTTTTATTTTGACGCGCGCGGCGACAAAACCGCGTTACAGTTTTCCCCACACACACATTATTTACAATTCAGCGAGTTGAGCTTCTTTTCAACAACAAATTTTTGCATAATGTAAAACCAATTTTTTATTAAAAAGAAAAATTTATAAAATAATATATATAAAAATATATTTATTTATGCTCGTCGAATTTTCGCTAGTCGTTGTATCTAACTGACTTTAACTTCCAGCTGTAACTCGATCGTAAATTACACGCTTTCGTTGTGCTCTCTCTCTACACACACACACACACACTCACACACACACTGAGTGTATTTGTGTGTTGTTTTTTTGTGCGCGCTTCTTGACTGTTTTTTTTTTTGTTTTCTTACTGCACGAGTCTTTGGCAAATTTGCTGAATTTGTCAAAAACAAAAAATAAAGAATTAAGCAAAAAACAAAATACAAATTTAAAAAAATATAGTAAAAACGTGTGCGAAAATTGAAGCAAAAAATAAATTGCAAATTTTGCTGAAGATCTGCAAAAAAAATATAATTAATAATAACCGCACGCTTATTGTTATAAATACAACAAAATACCAAGTAAACAATAATCTTAATGACGTGACCAAGTAACAATATTATGTAATTTTTTAAAATTATTAAAGTGCGCGCAAATAGCTAAAAATATATATAATGTAATTTTATTTACTTGGTGACAAAGATAAATTGTTAATTATTAAAAGGTGTGCCAATAAAATAACAAAAATAAAATAACAAATAATTATTATTATGTAATCTTTAAAAAAGTTTAAGTGCTTGCAACAAATAAAATACATTATAATATATATTTATTTTCTGCCAAAGATAAAAAGTTTTAAAAAATTCTGCAACAAATTGACGAATTCAATAATAAAACAATATATATTTAATTTATATAAATTAAAAGAGAATTTAATCTAAGAATCTTTTAAACTGAGTGGAAAGCAAAGAGAGGCAAGGGAAAATGTGAACTAATCAAAAGTGCATTCAACCAAAAATTATCTATCTACATACACACGTACATACATACATACATATGTACGTATGCAGTGCAAAAAGAGAGTGCACAAAACTTAAGCTCAAAACGGAAGAAATAAATAAATAAAAAGGAAATTTAAAATGACAAAAAAGTGTTAAAATAGATTTAGTAAAAAAAAGTTTAAAACGAAAGATTAAATAAATACAACAAAATATAAAATCAAATATAAAATTTAAAATTTAGTTTTTTACCCATTACCTTTTTAGTCATTTGTTCATTGCACTTGTTTATTCTTTATATATGTATGTATGTATGTTTTCTTTTCTTTTTGTTGCGTTTTGTTAATTTTGTTTTTTTCAAAGTCGTTTGTTGGCTGTGGTGGGTGGTAGGGGGTGGTTAGCGATCAGAGCGTTCCAGGGGGAGGGTTAAGGTAACTCCTGAGATCTTTGGGGTCTGTTCTGGGTCTGAGATCTGGGCAGCGTCTCTTTGCAGTCAAAATGAAACGTCATCATCGTCAGCGTTTGAGCGCCAAGTCGAGTCGAGTCGATTGGTTGATTCTCTCGCTCTGTCTGTGTGTGTATATATTAACCGGGAATGCCTTGGTATGAGTACGCGTGTGCATTCTGCATGTGTGTGTGTGTGTGTCTGTGTGCATATGTGTGTATATGTGTGTGTTTGTGTATATGATCATGCGCCAACAACAGTTGGAGAAGCCAGCGCAATTTGTATTTCAATTGACAACTAACAAATTATAAACAAAATATGCTAAAAAATCAATGATGAGAGACATCTCGACTCAATACCTTTTCAATTAATCATACATAGAGCATGACACAATAAAACTAAAGTATTTCTCTATTTAAACACTCTTGGCAACTTATGCATTTCATTGAAACAAGTCAACAAAAATGTGAATAAACAAATAATATTCAAAATAAAATACTTACTTAAAATGAGACTTAAGTGTACATTAAGATTTAGTATTTAACTTGAAGCTGTAATGAAAAATCGAAACTACCAAAGTGAATTTACCAATTAATATCTGAATACAATTTTGAGCATTAATTAGAATAAAATAAAAAAAAAAAGATTGTAGCCAAAACATTTTGAAAATAAATATCTGCGAAATGTAATTTCAAAAATGTTTTTAAGTCAAATATTTAAAATTGCATAACACAAATATTTATATTTAAAAATGATAATTTTACGGAATAAATACGATAGGAAATCTTTGTCGGATTGACTTTTTATCTCCTTGTCCAAAAAATAAATATATTTTAAATAATTATTTTTTGTTGACTGCTTTTAGTCGATGTTGAATAAAAATAAAATATTCTATATTAAATGTGCTACAATAAATACTAAAATCCAGATTATTTCTGCCTAAAAATTGAATTCATGGTGTTGATTTAGTTTTATTTATGAATTGATAACTTTTCATTTTTATTTATTTATTTTTAATTTCTATATAATTATAAAAGAGCTAAATCAGAAGCACGCTTAAATATGTACGTGAGCAGAAAAAACTAAAATAATAAAAACTAATAATGGGCAAAAAATGCAAGTGTAATTAACGAGTAATTAACAAATGCAACATCCGCTTTCGATTCTGCCCCATCGATCGACAGTTAATCTGATAAATAGATGAGATGAGCACACTAAAGATGAAGTATCTAAGTATCTAAGTGCTTATAGACCGATGATTTTCTAAAATTGTTGAAATTCGTGTTTCAGTTTTCATAAAAAAACTTTAATAATAATAAAATAATGTTCGGATTTTGAAATCACGAAATTTCGTCTTTAATAATTTAATTTTGTTTTAATTCAAACTTTTAGAGATAAAAAGAAATAAGGATATCACAAAAGAAGAATTCTTAAGAATATTACAAGTGTTTTTGAGCAGTGTACCAATACGTTAGAGATGTAAATTACATTTAAGTGGGGTCAGCAATTAAACCTAAATCCATATAATTTACATACATGTGCATGCATACGTAGATTGTAGATACAAGATACATAGATACATTTTAGGCCTAACTAGCGGTTTCTCAGCGCATAAAACGGAAATAGGGAAATGGGAATGGAAATGGAAACAAAGTGAAAAGCAACAAATAAATGAAAAACAGACAATCGGCAAAAGATACAAATATAAATAGACTCGACAAAATAATAGTGCAAAATTTAATTAAGTCAAGTTTAAAGCAACAACAAAAACAACAACACAAATACAATGCACACGGCAGAAATACGCAAGCAGAGAGCGAGAGCGAGAGCGAGCGAGCGAGAGAGAGGGAGGGTAAGCGTGGGTACAGTACAAAAAGAAATGAGTGAAGAGTGCAGCAGTTTGAGTGTGACAAAAAATATGACAAAGCTTTGTTAAATGCGGAACGAAACGTAAGCGAGTAGCAAGCCAGCAAGAGCGACAGAGACAGAGAGAGAGGGAGAGTGCACAAGTGTTGGTGTGTGTTTGGTATTATCACACACAAACTCACACACACACATACTTAGACGATAGCGCTATGCTGTAATCGCAATGCAATTAGCGTTGCCAGCAAAAGCTCAAGTTCACTGACAATGAAATCAAACACGGACACAACACACACACACACACACACACACGCACACACACACACAGACACATTGAAAGCTATGCGATAATTTGCGCACTGAGCGAAGCTTTATAAATGCAATCAAATGACGTTAGCTTCGCAGCCAGCAAACGATAGACACAAAAGAGAGCGGGAGAGCGGGAGAGAGCAAGTGCTGGGTGCAGATGGGAGAGAGCGAGCTTTGGCGCTCTCTTGTCGTCGTGAGTAGGTCAGTCAACGATCTGCTCGAGTTGAGTAAACTGTCTGCCTGTTGTTGTTGCTGTTGTTATTGTTATTGCTGTTGTTATTGTTGTTGTTGCTGCAGTTGGCAACCGGCTTTTAAAGCTTTTGCTTCCGCATTGCAATAAACTTTTATCAATGCCAAATGAGAGAGAAATAAAATATTCTTGGGGTTGACTTGGAGAGAGAGAGAGAGAGAGGAAAAAGAGTGAGCTTTTTGTATTTGTTTTGTTTACATTTGCTCATATTTGATATAATTTATTATGCGGCATTATTATGTCAAAGTCGGAAAAATTATTCAATAATTGAAATGAAATAAGAAAATTCTTTCATTCAGTTTAGTTTGTAACTAACATATTTAAGATGTACGAATTGGAAGTTAACTTGATAGCTATCTACATAGTAATACAGTCGAACTTCCCTAGCTCGAACTTCCCTAACTCGAATTTCTCCCTAACTCGAACAAAAATATTGGCCCGTACTTCTGTAAGTCGAATTTTTCGGGAAAATTCCCAATAAAGTTTAAATTTGTTTTCGTTTCTTTTTAATGCTTTTGTTACCGGCTCCTTTAGATATGTAATATGGATGTATGTACATGAACATATTGAGATGCAATATGATAGAATATTGCATCAACAATTACATAGGCTGGTAAATTAGCTATAGGAAAGATGTTCGAAATGTATTTTTTTGTCAGCTCAATATTATTTACTAATTTATTAAAATTTTTATCTCTTTAAGAAATCTTTAAACTTATTTGTTAAGAAATTCAAAAGTGGACCAAAAAAATTTAAGTGGCTGAAAAATCTGGTGTCTTATCGAAAACAGTTTTCATTATATTAAAAAATGAAAAATTAATTAAAATCGGCAACTTTTTCTGGATACAGCAAAAGAACAATAAAACCTATTTTTAAGAATATCGACAGGTCTTGAACAAACTGGAATTTGTTTTTGTTGAAATAGAAAGAAAAGTTTGCAATTTGAAATGTATTTATGATTGAATAAAATTGTAGTTTCATTTAAAAATTTTTAAAAAAAATGCCCTAACTCAAAGTCTCCCTAACTCGAACTTTTTTCTCGGATAATGGTGATTCGAGTTAGGGAAGTTCGACTGTAATTCTGCATATAATATTAAATAAATGATTTTGAACTAGAATTTCCAGATAAACTTGATATCTGATCCTAAGCTCTTTTATCTCACTCTCTCTCACTCTCACTCTCTCTATCTCTCTCTCTCTCTCTCTGTATTCTCAATATTCTTGCAATTGGCAAATTGGCGGCAAATAAAACCACACTAATTGCAACACGAGCCATTTAACCAACTCAACGCGACTCGACTCGAGTTGTTGGCAATTATCAGCAGCCACTTTTTAAAGCCAATCTAACCAGCTAACAACAACAACAACAACAACAACAGCTACTTACGGTTAACCAGCAACACTTGGCAAGAGTAACAACAACAACAACAACTTGGCCACAAAAGGGCTAAAATCGTATGGAAAGGGGGGGGGGGATGCTGTCGACATTTTGGCTTTGATGTGTATTTAAAATGTTGCTTGTATTAGCCCAGTATACAGACTGATGGGTTTGCGACAATGTCTGTCTGTCTGTCTGTCTCCAAGAACACCTCAATATCAGAGACTTCAACCTAAAATTAAATCTACGTAAGGAATACTTAATTCTTACTTAAACTTCTTTAAGTTTTTTAAATCTTTATACATTCTTTTAACTATATTAATAATTTTGTTTAGCTTTAAATTATTATTATTTTTGATTTATCATACAGTGAACCACTAACGTCTTCATACAGCATAAATTTGTAAAATTTGCGTATAATAAAGATGTTTTGATGCGGTTTTCTTTTATTAATCTTTTATTCACTTTAATCCCGTTCTAATGATACTAAAATTTCTATAACCCATTAAGTACCCATCGAAAATTTTGAATTTAAATAAAAGTAAATTTTTCAACTTTTTTCCTCGATTTTTTACAAAAAATATTTTGATGCAGAAAAATTCTTCAAACAATTCTAAGATTGACTGCAAACAAAATTTTTCAAAAATATTTTTGCTAGTATTTTTGATAATTTTTTGAAAATCCTAAAAATGACGATTTTAACCCCTTTTTCCTACTTTTCACACAAAAAGTGGCTTTTTTGCAGTTTTCAAAATATTATAAAAAATACTAGCAAAAATATTTTTGAAAAATTTTGTTTGCAGTCACTCTAAGAATTGTTTAAAAAAATTGTCTGCATCAAAATATTTTCTGGAAAAAATCGAGGAAAAAAGTTGAAAATGTGACTTTTTTTAAAATTCAAAATTTTCGATGGGTACTTAGTGGCTTAAAGAAATTTTGGCATCATTAGAACAAGATTAAAGTGAATAAAAGATTAATATAAGAAATTTGCGTCAAAACATCTTTATTATACGCAAATTTGACAAATTTATGCTTTATGAAGACATTTGTGGTTCACTGTATCTATCCAAGAACAATTAAAGTGATCAGATGAAGTTGAACTTTAAATTCACACTGCATAGGCAGCATTTTTATAGTTTAAAAAGTTGTGAAGGCTCGAATTGTTCGTTTACTGGGCATCTAATAGTCGAGCATCTCGCGTGTAGTGTTCCTCCTTGTTTGTTTGTGATTGTATCTGTTGAATACATGTGGGAAATTATGACTCGTTAAATGCTTCACTACACTGTTGACCGTTGGACAAACGACTAAACGGATTAATTAAACAGATTTACAAATGTGTGCGTGTGTATGTGTGTGTGTGTGTGTGTGTCTGTGTAAGCCGCTTGCATTCCGCTTATAAGCTGCATACTTAAAGCCGCCGTCGTCGGCTGCAAACAGTTTTAATTAAAGAAAGGTAAACGAGCGCAATTTACACCTTTGAATTTGGAATTTTGAATTGGAATTGGAATTCGCCAAGTTTGTTGTGCATTTGCGTGGCTTTCATCGTCAGCACTTTCCAGCACTTTCTTTGACATTTTCTTTCCTTAGCCAAGTTATGGGACAAGTTTTTCCGGGCCAAAGACTTTGGCACAAAAGTGTTGAAGCCATTTAGTTGGCAATTAAGCATGCGATTGTTATGGAATACGAATATGAAGTATGCAAATTGCATGCGTATGGTTTAACATTCAATTATTGCAAAAATCAGCAGATGAAAAATTTAGAACACACACACACACATATACAGAGTTATACATTATGCAATGTGTGTTTATTGTTAAAATTATAAAGGAATGTTATTCGTCGGTATTCAAATAAAACTTAATTTAAGCAAAAAAATTACAAAAGTATAAAAACTGTCAGAAATATCATAAGTTTCAAAAATACATAAAACTAAAAATGTAAAAAATATTAATTATCTAAAGAAAAATGTAAAAATATTAAAAATTATATTTTAAACCTTTTTTTTATTTTTAATGTATTTATTGAAAACGAAAGTTATTTTTCTTTAAGAAATAAACACAAGATTTATTCTGTCATTTAAATCAAAATTTACATATTGTTATTATTAACATGAATTTAAATTTATTGATATGAGTAACCAAATAATTCATATATTTTATAATTTTTATTTTTGTTATACATTTTATAATCGTTACGGTGCCTGCCAAAAATAGGCTTCCAGGCAGCAGACAAAAACGCAGCCAGGCAATTGGTTAGCAGCTGGCTCAATGCTCTCGTGTGGAAGTGTGTGTGTGCGAGTGTGTGTACTCACTCACTCACACACACACACACACACACATCTCAATAGACCCAAGCCTTGCGAAAAGTGTTGTTATGACATTCGCAATCGCATTCGCTGTATTCGCATTTAGTAACAGGGGCACACAAACAAATAGCGTAGCATACTTTTAGGGGTTGCAAAAGTGCAGCAACATTAATCGTTGTTGCTGTCCTGCCCCTGTCGCGATTGGCGCTCGCTGGCAGCACATTCGCCACTGGGTGGCCACTGTGCACAGTGGGGCACATGCGCAGGCGCAGCACAGTGTGGCAATCGCAGCAATTACATAATTGCAACATCCTTTCCTAAGGATGCCAGCACCACACAATGTATCTGTGTGTCTCTCTGCCCATGTGTGTGTCTATGTGTGTGTTGTGCATGAAATGTCGACAGTGAAATGGATAGGCAAAGGCGACGCAGAAACTAAACTCAACTTGTTGCTGACGGTACGCGAAAAGCGGCGCACTCAAATTCAATAATAAATATCGGAAAAAAGTTGAATTAAAAATATACATATGCACTTAGTCAAGTAATTGTTGTGACAAAATTAAAAATATAAAAATAGTGTTAACCGCAGAAACTATCCTTTTTTTAAGTGTTTATGTACACTAAGACAAATAATTAATTTGACGAAATAAAAAATTTAAAATTAGTTTCCTCTCGTTTTCCGTCTACAAAAACCAAACTAAAATTGTTAGCTTAATAATTTAACATATGGAAATTCTTTTATTTTAAGTGAAACTAATTGTTTCTTTAATTCTGTTAATTTTTAACAATTTAACATAAAAAAAATACATATACATATGTATGCTGGAGAAATGTATCTGCAAACGGTGCGGAGTTAAAATCAAGTTAAAAATCTCAAAAATTGTTTTAGAATTATAACATCTATCTTCATTAAGGATTGAACTATCTAAGAAACAAATACAAAATGTGGCAGACATTCAAAGATTTTGAAATAAGCTGCCGTGTGAATGTTACCTAAAATGCAAATTAAAACAAAAATCACAATTATGTAAAAAAAAATTATTAAATGTGAATAATACAAAAAATTGGGTCACAATTTGCCCAACGCAAGTGTAAAATCATTTTGTGCGAGCGAAAAACAATTGTTTGGGAATCTTTTCAAAAAGCGAAAATAATCGACTTGGAAGTGGACGTAGATTATTTAATAAATACCAAAATGGACGACGAGAGCGATGACAAGGATGATACGAAAAGGTGAGCAGAAGCATACAAACATACATTCATATAGACATACACATACATATATACAGTGATGGAGAAAATATTAGAAACGAGAGACATTTCGGCATTTCAAAACAATTTATTTAATATTAAACCATCACACACACAGCTTTTAAGATAGAATGATTCTTTTTTTAATTAACTACTACTATGAGCTATTATCCCACTAAATCATCACAAGATCCAACATATAGAAAGCTGGTAATGGCTCTTATTAAGTTGTTAAGCAATATAAGAGCCTAAAAGTATGCAATAAATAATATTTCATGTAAACATTTATAAAAAGGTATTATGTGAAAACTTTCAATCTAAAAATTAAATAATTTTTTCGAACAAATTTTAAAAAAATACAAAAGAAAATAATCGTTTCTATTATTTTTGCAAACACCGTTCAAAATACAGTAGTTCATGTACGCACACAACAGCATAATGAGGTATGATGTGCGGTGGTTAGCTGCAATTGACAGTTATGAATATACGTAGGCAAAATATATTGTGGCCCATTTGCGCAGGCAACAGATACAAGATACATTTCATTCGCATACAAATTTAGTAAAGAAATTAGCTGGAAATCTTTCCATGACAGTACAATAATTTCGGAAAAAATTCCATAGAAGATTTTTCAAGGCAATGGAAAAAAAACAGAAAAAAAAACAGAAAAAGAATAATTGCTAGATTTCGCAAATTTTGTTTGCACGCTTCTGCAGAGGTAAGAGACACCACAAGCACCAAAATAAAAGCAATCAAAGTCGATTCAGAATCCAATTGACTACCTTAATTAATTTGGTGTAATTCGATTCTAATTTGATTTTGCGCCGATGACCAAGTCTCATATATGTACATACATACTGTATATCACTATATTGTGTTTTCTTTTATTTATCTTATGGCTTTTTTCGGTATTGCATAATATTTTGTGTTAAAGCGCTGCGATCGTATTGCAATGAATATATCAAAGTAGTAATCCAATTGCCATGAAATGCCACAAATACAGTTAGTAAAATCACTTACAATTTGAAGAATATTTTTGCTGTCAACATTAAAGGAACTCTTAATGAAAATGTTTGATATTAGCGCTTCCAGCTTATTTAACCACTTCAAGTACATTTTTTGCAGATATGTAGTATTTATAAATCCAAACAGCTAATCGAGTGCTTCATAAAGTTTTCCTCCTACTTTAAACTTTAATAAGTTTTCCAAAACTCATCTTTTGTCTCAAGACGTCAATTGTTTAAGCAACTTAACTTTTTCTTCTGTTAACTTTTTCAAACATTTACGAAAATTGAAATATTAAAAAAGTTTAATAAGAATAAATTGTAGATTTTTTGATTTATTTTACATCACTAGCTAAGGGCCGTTTTTTCAATGTAAATATAAACTGTATCTAAGATATAATTTAAAATTTGACAGTAATTTCGATACATTTTACGTCAAAATATATTTTTAATAGTTATCAAGCACCTTATTTACACACTGAAAAAACGGGCCTAAAAGTGATATTAAAATTAATTGGACGATATCAATCGCCCAAAAATAAGGTTGCTAAGTTTATTGATGAGGAATATATTCAACATGGAAATCCCTAAGAAACAGAGATCAAATTATATAGATGATCATATTATATATTCATTTTAAAAACAGGCAGGACATTATATTTAGTAAATAGCTAATTTTGCTAATTATCATATTTTATCGTAGACTAAATATACATTTATTTTTAGCCCACCAACACTCTCCAACTCCCTAACGAAAGTCTAGTATAAATAGATCTTGCTACCTCTATCTTCTGCCCACTTCTCCTTGTGTTGCTTTCTCTTTCGCGAAGTATATGCCATATTTTGTGACATGCAAATGTCAAATGCAAAACTCGAAGCCCAAAAAAATGTTTGTCCTAGCGCAACAAATGAAGAGCGACAACTGAAAAGCAAAGTAAGGAAAAGGAAAAGAAAGCTGTATGTTGTCCCCCACCCTTCCCACTTACGTATCAGTTTATATCGGGTTGATAGGGTAGTTAGGGGGTAGGAAGGGGGTTGGTGTGTGAGCATGTGGGCAGATTTGTCTAATAAACGCCAAACAAAGCATCAATCGCAGGACACACGTGGGCCAAAGGTAAGCAGCTGTTTTTAGGGTGCGTTTTCATCTGTCAATTCATGTGTGGGCGTGACTGTGCATGTGTGTGTGTGTGCATGTGTGTGTGCGTGTGTGTGTGTGTTTGTGTGGGGGGAGGCTGGGGAGGTGGGAAACTCCAACTTTACATGACGTCAAAAGCAGGCGACCAATTTTTTTTATTAGCATTTAGTAAAATATTAAAAAATTATGTATTAGCTAAAATTAAATTACAATAGGATACCCGTTTCTTATTTAAATATACATACAATATTTTTTATTGCATACTTATAGGCGCATGCATTGCTTAACAACTTAAATCAGTCATACCTAGCGTTCTGTTTGGCCAATCTTGTTTCGATTTAGTAAGATGATAGCTTATAATAATAAACAACGTTATTTACCAAAACAAGCTGTGCATTTATTTAATGTCAACCTAAAAACAGTCCACAAAAAAAGAAACATATAATAACAAGCATTTGAAATTAAACTATAATGCATGATTTGATATTAAAAATAACTCAAATATTATTGTCTAAGTGTTGTACAATTTTGGATATTAAGCACAAATGTTTTAATAAAGCTAACAACGCTTCTTGCCTTACAACTATTGAATTTATCAGCGTTTCTTTTGGTAACTCGCAGTCTTCTTTGCAGAAAGTCCCGCAATCTGAGCGAAAAGAAGCGTCGGGATCAGTTTAATTCGCTGGTGAATGATTTGAGTGCCCTGATATCAACGTCCAATCGAAAGATGGACAAGTCGACGGTGCTGAAGTCGACCATAGCATTTCTGAAGAATCACAATGGTAAATGGACTTCAAGTATTATAATTTATAGACTTCGTCTGATCGATTGATCAACTCTCATTCGCATTCGCAGAGGCAACGGATCGCTCAAAGGTGTTTGAGATACAACAAGACTGGAAGCCCACATTCCTAACGAATGAGGAGTTTACGCATTTAATGCTGGAGTCTCTCGATGGCTTCATGATTGTCTTCAGCAGCCTGGGCTCCATATTCTATGCATCCGAAAGTATTACCTCGCAGCTGGGCTATTTGCCGGTAGGTGGCGCCAAAATTGAAATTAAAATAAACAATTACACCTAGAGAAAATAACAGTCAAATTAATAATTAAAATTTTATTTAAATACAAAGCACTTTGATTTAATTTAAATAAGTTACTTTCAAAAAAAGCGAGAAACACTTTTAAATTAAATAATAATCGCTGGGATTTTAAAAGTTCTTAATCGGTTCAGGCTTTTCTGCCATGAAAAACAATTAATAAAACACTAAAAAAAATCTGACTACATCATAACAGTTTCAAGAACATTTTTTACTTACAAAGTATACAATTTCCACATTTTTGAATGAAATAATAGTAATAATAATAAATTGTTATGCTGAATATTCCAAACTTCATATATTTAAGTATTAAATTTAAAAACTTGAGTATTTTAAATATTTCATAGTCTAAATTTTAGACATTAAATTTAAAGACTAAACATAAAGACTTAATAATTCATATACAAATATATTAACTATTTAATATTAAAAAATAAAAACCGTTTATTATTTAATTAACATATGTTGGAGTTGTTTATTTAATTTGAAATTAATTCAACAAGATTCGAATTTAATTTTGCGTAAAGTGACCATTTAGCTAAACCAAAATCTAGATTTTAAAATGTTTGTGTCAATTTCCGCTGAGTGTATCAGTTGAGTAGATTAATGACTGTTCTTTTTCGCACAGCATGATCTGTACAACAGGAGCATCTACGATCTGGCCTACGAAACGGATCACGAGGCGCTGCTCAACATCTTCCTCAATCCCACGCCAGTGATCGAGCCCCATCAGACGGACATCGGTCCATCCAACCAGATCACGTTCTACACGCACCTGAAACGGGGCGGACTGGAGAAAGTCGACAGCAATTCCTATGAGCTGGTTAAATTCGTGGGCTACTTTCGCAACGATGCGAATACCCAAACCCAAGCGGACAACAGTCATTGTCAGAGTCAGAGTAGTCAGAGCAGTCAGAAGTTGCCTCGCATCTTCCAGATGCATCCCAATGTCGAGGTGGACAGGAAACTGGTCTTTGTGGGCACGGGTCGCATCCAGACGCCGCAGCTGAGTCGGGAGATGAGCATCATTGATCCGACGAGCAATGAGTTCACCTCGAAGCACAGCATGGAATGGAAGTTCCTGTTCCTCGACCATCGAGCGCCGCCCATCATCGGCTACATGCCCTTCGAAGTCCTCGGCACCTCCGGCTATGATTATTATCACTTTGACGACCTGGACAGCATTGTGGCCTGCCACGAGGAATGTATGTAAGCTCTGCCTTCTACACTCAGAAAAAACACACACCCCAGAATACCAGTAACTCGACTTTCTCCCTTCTTTCGTCACTCCAAATAATTTCTCTGAAAAACATGGCTTTTGTTCTATAAAATGTATGACTTTTTTTCTGGCAACCAGTGTTTTAAAACCCAAATATATTTTTTGAAAAACTAACTTTTTTTTAACGATTCTTCTGAATAAGAAAACATTTTTCTAACTTCTAGAAATTAAATGAGAGTTATTTCTTAATGATTTGAACCAGGGGTGCCCAAAGCTGCCTTACGGATGTACACGAACCAACACAAATAAAAAATGAAACGATAATTTTTTTTATTTCAATGTGTACACAGAAAAAAAATAGGAATATGTTTCTGCAAAAAAAAAAACACACAACGAAGTAAACTTTTTCTTTTTCGGTGTACACCAAACGATAAAACAACAACAAAATACATTCGTATTAGCAAAAGCGAAACGGTGCAGTGCAATTGTTTTTGCTTTGCGAGCAACGAAAGTGGACGGAAAGCAACAATGCAAGATTTATTCTCGTTTTGCCAGCAACGAAAGGCGACCGAAAGCGTAATGTGCAAAATTTGTTTGTGTAATTTGCCAATGTGCGCCAGAAGCTTACCGATGTGTATTCTCGCACACTTCCCATATCCTATGTGCAAAACCAAAGCAAATGTGCGTCGTGTGCATAGGCGATGGGCATCCCTGATTTAAGCCCTTAAAAATCAAAACAATTTCTCTAAAAATCCAAATCTATTTTCTTTGTATCGAAATGTTATTTTTTAAATTCTCTACAATAAAATTAAAAAAATATCGAAAGGTTTTTTAAATAATCATATTATTAAAGAGATATTTCTGAAAATATAATAAAATAATATTTGTAATAATTAGACATCAGTCTAAGTAACTTGGCGATTTGAAAGCAAATGCGAGATACTAAAATGAGGGCAATCATAATTTTTTCTGAGTGTAGTGGAAAGTGACAGATTATCTGATCTGATCTGATCTGTTTTTCCCATTCCGCCCATTCCGAAGTGCGGCAGACCGGAGAGGGCAAGTCCTGCTACTATCGCTTCCTGACGAAGGGCCAGCAGTGGATCTGGCTGCAGACGGACTACTATGTGAGCTACCATCAGTTCAACTCGAAGCCCGACTATGTGGTGTGCACCCACAAGGTCGTCAGCCACGCGGAGGTCATCAGGCAGAGCAACAAGGAGCGTGAAAAGTCCACGCACAACGCCAACTCCAATTCCAATTCCAACAGCAATTCCAATAGCAAATGCGCCTCGGCCACAACAACATTGCGGGACTTTGAGCTGAACAATCAGAATGTGGACAGTCCGTTGCTGGGCAATTCCCTGGGCACGCTCAGCAACGAGGGCACGGCAACAACAGCAACAACAGCTGCCGCTGCAACATCACCCACCGTGGACTCATCGCCCATGTGGTCTGCCTCTGCCTCTGCCTGTGCCTCTGCCACAGCGGCAACTCCCGCCAACTCCAGTTCCTGCCCCATCAATCCGCTGAAGACCTCGCGACCTGCCTCCAGCTACGGCAACATCAGCTCCACGGGCATCTCGCCCAAGGCCAAGCGCAAGTGCTACTTCTACAGCCACCACGGCAGCAGGGGCAATGAGTCCGACTCCACGTCCATGTCCGACCAGTCCGTCACCAGCCGACACTCCATGATGACGCACGTCAGTTCGGTGAGTGCACAATTATCATTTTAAAAACAATTCGTTATTATTAAACATTAAAATATATATATTAAAAATACCAAAAATATTTGGAATATAGCATAAGTAATGATCAATGATGGGTTGATGATAAAATATTGATATATCGGTAACTATTTTTGACGATAATCGGGGGTGCCACAGAAATCGCTTTCGCTTGAATTTCACTTAAATTTCATAAAAATACCCCAGAATATGTTTTTAAGGATATTTTTTTAATTCGAATTTAATATCGTGCCATTATATTGATATTATCGATATTTTGTTGCCAAAAATATCAATATTTTTGTCGTTATCGAAATACTATCGGTGTTTTTTTTTTTTCAAAAATATCAAATATAAATAATATTACCTTGTTATCGAATTACTTTCGATATTTTGTGATGAAAAGTGTCAAAAAAAATAATAAGTTATCGAGATACTATCGATATTTTGTTGTAAAAACTATCAACTAAAAATAGTATTGTTTGTCATCAAAATATGATCGATATTTTTCAATCCAAAATATCAAGTACATATTTTATTTATTATCGAAATATTATCGATACCAAATAAAAGTATCAACATTATCTTTCTGACAAAATCATCTCACAATATTGATATTATCGATATTTTGTTGTCAAAAATATCAAGTAAAAAAAATATATATTTTTGATTATCGAAATACTATCGATATGCCTTTTTAAATGCTGTGGTCTTTCCTTAGCAAGGTCAACGCCAGCGATCGCAGCGTCATCATCATCATGGGCGGGAGCACACTCAACATCAGCAGCAGCAGCAGCAGCAACATCATCATCTACAGCAGCAGCAACAGCAACAACAGCAGCAGCAGCAACAGCAGCAGCAACATCCGCTTCATCATCATCACCATCACCTGCAGCTGCAACAGGCGACGGGACCACCGAAATTGGTGCCCCTTCTGCCGCTGGCGCCCGCGCAGATTGTGGCGACGAGCAATGCGTGCGCGCAGTTCCCGCCGTCGAACTATCCGCTGGCGAATCCGCAGCTGGTGGCACCGGGCGGCTTTTTGGAGCCGCCCCAATATCTGACCGCGATCTCGATGCAGCCGGTGATGGCGCCGTTTCCGGTTGCGCCCGTGCTGTCGCCGTTGCCGCTGCCGCCGCAGCAGCAGCAGCAGCAGCAGTCGGCGGAGCAGCTGCTGATGACGCCGACGCAGAGCCAGCTGCAGGATCAGCTGCAGCGGAAGCACGACGAGCTGCAGAAGCTGATCATGCAGCAGCAGGACGAGCTGCGCATTGTCTCCGAGCAACTGTTGCTGGCGCGCTACACGTATCTGCAGCCCATGATGCCGATGGGCTTTGCGGCAGCAGCTGCTGCTGCTGGTGTTGCCAGTGTTGCTGGCGTGCAGCGCAACTTCAATTTCAGTGGCAGCAATGCCGTGGAGCCGCAGTTCAATCAATACGGCTTCGCCTTGAACTCGGAGCAGATGTTGAACCAACAGGACCAACAGATGATGATGCAGCAGCAACAGAATCTGGTTAATCAGCAGCACAACAATCACATGCAGCAGCAGCAGCAGCCACAGAATCAGCAACACTTGGCACAGCAACAGTTGCAGCTACAGCAGCAGCAGCAACAGCAGCAACAGCAGCAGCAGCAACAGCAACAGCAACAGTCGAGCAGCAATCTGTTGTCGCGGGAGGATATGGAGGATATTGATGCGTTTCTCAATCTGTCGCCATTGCAGCATCTCAACAACAACAACAGCAGCAGCAACAATAACAACAACAACAGCAACAACAATCATAATAACAGCAACCACAACAACAGCAACAACAACAACAACAGCTCCAATGTACAAAATACAAATGAGGACTCATTGCTGTCGTACATGCAAATGGCAACGGAATCGAGTCCCTCGCTCAACTTCCACATGGGCATCAGTGACGACGGCTCCGAGACGCACAGCGAGGACAACAACAAAATGATGCAGACATCCAGTCAACTGCATCAGCAGCAGCAGCAGCAACACCTATTGCAGCAGCAGCGACAGCAACAGCAGCAACAACAGCAGCAGCAACAACAGCAGCAGCAGCAGCAGCAACAATTGCAACAGCAACTACAGCAACAACAACAACAACAGCAAACTAGCAACTTTTTCAGCGGCAATCCATTTCAGAACCAAAATCAATTGCCCAACGATTTGGAGATATTGCCATACCAAATGTCCGAGCAGCAATCGGAAAATCTGTTCAGCGGTCAATAGTATATGGGCCCCAATCAGGGGGCGTGGCATGCGACTTGATATTCCTTGAAATCCCAAAAACCCAAAACTCCAACAAAATATTTAGGTGAATGGAATATCCTGGAAACAGGATAAACTTTAACTTTATTCCTTTTTGTATTCCAGTTTAAATAATAATGCAATTTCAACTTTTGTTTTAAAATCAGAAAAAAACTCTCATATTCTATACTTATCATACAAATTTAAAATAATAGTAATATTTTTATTTTGCATAGTACAAATTAAAAATGAAATTGCTTATTAGTAAAAAATATCAAATTAAATTTTAGAATTTTTTTATGTGTAGTATATTTGTAGCTTACATCTTTTTATTGTGTTGCGAAATTGAAAATGAGAACTATTCTATGATGATTAAATATCAAATTGTTATTTAATTATTTTGTAATAAAAATCCAAACTAATTTCTATTTTAGAATGGATATATTTATATTGAAAATTATAATCATTACGGTCCCTGCCTTAAGCTTAATTATCGTTCGTATCGTAGTAAATTGCTTAGTGATAAGAAAGGCAGCTAAAATTTGTATTATGCTAAAACCTAATTCCAGTTCCAATTCCCATTCCCGTTCCAAACTCAAGATTCAGCTTATGGCTCTCTTTATCGAATACGCCCAAAGCCCAATTTACTATCATAGTTGTAGATCTCAACAGACTGATTGTACTCCTTACTCCTTACTAATTAAATCAAATTCAATTTCATTTTTGGGGCCTCTCATTAATAGAAAGAGATACTAAGTTAAGTCTTTAGTAGTTGTGCTTAAGATTAACGAACTAAGAACAGCCCAACGTTACTAAATATTAGTTACAATTATCCAGTAACAGGGATCTCTGATATATAATCGAACCTAATTATAAGTATCTAAACTATGCTAATTTAAGAAATGTACATACATATAAATTGTTAAAAATATACTTGTAAATATATATAGTTGTATATTATTTCAAAGACTGAAGTCATAGAGTTTATTGTAAATGATTTGTTGATTCTGTATTCGATTGTGTCTAGGATTGTAAGATAGTACATAAGTCGAAACTCAGGTTGAGATTGCAACTGAATTATTTGCTGTGAACATTTTCAAACATCCAATTTGACTGTTAAGCACACACAAATCTATTATTATTATTAATACGTTTTAATTAGTTATAATTTGAGATTTGACTTCTGATCGGCCCTTGAAAATTCCTTCAGAAAAGTGTGTGTTTCTAATAATATGATTAATATTCGAAATTGACGAGAGCCAAATGCTAAGAACCTAACACTTAAACACATTAAATTGTTAAATCAAAATAAGTTGGACATAAGATAAGAATTACCTGTACATATGAAACTAAACTCAATTAAGCTTGTAAATAACTAAGCTATAATTTTTTGATGTGGCTGATTTAGATCGAATCAAATAAACAAAAGAGCAACTATTTAAAACATATATAAATGCATAGAATTTATTACGAGTATGGAATAATATAATAGGTATAATATCAGTAATAAGTAGATAAGAAATTGATGCTAGACACGCAGCTTGGCAATCGCATTCTGCAGTATCTGAAACTCGCAGTTGATGTTGTTCATCAGATTGTTGATCTGCGGCTTCGAGTCCAGAACCTCGATGCTCTGTGTATAGGCATTGTACCGCACACCAAACGGACGGGGAATCGAGTTGGCGAATTTACTAGATAAACAGATAGATAGATATAATTAATAAATATTTTATATGTTTGTATTTTTACAACACTCACATGGTCTTCTCCTTGGCACTTTCAAAGCTGTCGGCCACATAGTAGAGTGGCTGGAACTGTGTGATGGGATACTTGGTGACACCTGTTACCTCTGGCTCAAAGTCCTGCAGCTGCGGCTTCTCCGTCAGACAATATTCCAGCTCACCGTACGAGGAGAGCAGACCGGCGCCAAAGGCCTTCAACTCGCCATTCTGGCGACACAATCCGTACTCCACCGTGAACCAGAAGATCTAATCAATTGATTGACAAATTTCTTATCACATTTCAGCCATATTTAATATTGAATCTAGAACTCACAGTGGACAGCTTCTCGATGTAATCATCGGGTGCGCCTAAAGAAGCCAGTCCAATCTCCTGGCTGAACTGGGCAAAGGCCGGATCGGCGAAGAGGGGCACGTGTCCCATCAGCTCGTGGCACACATCCGGCTCCGGGGTGTACATCGGCTTGCTGGGATGCCGGATGTACTGGGTGGAGTGGAAGACGCGGAAGGCGAGGCCAGCGAGGAAGTCCCGGGAACTCAGGAGACCAGCGACAGGACGGAGAGTGAAACCCGTGCAATCTAATAAAGTAAATGGCAATTCAATAAATTAAATAAAAGTAAAAATCATTTAGGAATTTTAATATAATAAAATATGTATCATTTAATTTCAATGATGTATTAATATCATCACGAAATATAAAGATAGGAATATGTTAATATTTAAATAAATAGAAAATACTTGAATAAATCAACAACAAAATATAAAATTAAAAGCACCATGATAAGCTGCATAATTGAATAATAATCTATAAAAATACGTCAGTAAGTATACTACTGGCCAAATTAATAAGTACACTCTTTCTTTTACTATAACAGCTATTGTAAGTCAAGTCTTCATATTTAAAAAATATATTTGGAAAGGTCATTAAAATTCCGTTTGAATGATGCAAAACTTTCCTTAACCTATTGAATTATTCGAATTTTAAGAAAAGTCAACTTTCAAAACTTTATTCCTCGATTTTAAAAAATGTTGGGATGCAAAAACATTCTTTAAACAATTTTAGGAGTGACTGCAAAACAAAATTTTCAAAAATCTTGTCGCTTATATTTTTTTAATATTTTTTTGATAATTTCTTAAAAGGCACTTATTCGACATTTTCATACAATAAGTGCCTTTTAAGCAATTTTCAAAAAATTATAAAAAAATACTAACGAAAAGATTTTTGAAAATTTTGTATTTGCAGTCACCCCTAAAATTGTTTAAAGAATGTTTTAGCATCCCAACATTTTTTTTTTCAATCGAGGAAAAAAGTTTTGAAAGTTGACTTTTTTTTAAATTCGAATATTTCAATGGGTACTTAATGAGTTCAGGAAAGTTATACATCATTCAAACGGAATTTAGATGACCTTTCCAAATATATTTTTTAATTATGAAGACTTGACTTACAATAGCTGTTAGAGTAAAAAAAAGAGTGTACTTATTAAATAATTAGACATGTGAATGAATCATACATAATAATATTTGAATATTTACCCCGCAGGAAGTTGGACACATCCTCCAGCTGGGGAATGTTGTCCTCCCGGAAGCCGCAGTTGTCCACCAGCAGAGGGAAGACGTGATTGTACTCGCGGCAGGCGTGTGTCTTGTACAACTTGGTCAGGTTGCGGAAGATGATGCCCCAGGTCTCGATCTCCTCCTTGCTGTACTCGACATGGGGCAAGGGCTCGCCGTGCTTGTAGTTGTAGGCTATGTCGGCGAAGTACTTGCGACGCTGGCGATACGCGCTGTCCGTGAATCCCGGATGATCCGACTCCAGTTCGGCGCCGTAGCTGAGAATCTGATTGGCAAACCTGTCCAGATCGCGTATACGACGTGGGAACCACGGCACTGCCGTCTCATTGTCCTTGTAGTCCCGGGAGATGATGTTGAAGTAGTTGCACTGCTCCCGCAGATCCTCGATGGCCTTGCCCAGGGCGCCAGTCTTGCCGTCGCACTCCACGAAGAACTCGTAGCCGGGAACACGCAGCGAGGAGCGGGATTCGATGTGCACCAGGTTGATGTCGTGCTGCTTGAAGATGGCCAAGATGTTGGCCAAGGTGCCGCTGGCCAGCGACGAGTCCTTGGGCGAGAACAACAGGCAAATGTTACTCGCCTCCTTGACGTCGACTCCTTCGGCAATGTAGGCCGAGTCCTCGATACGCGTCGGCTGAAAAACGTAAAATTAAATCAAAATAATTATTTAAAAATTCGCTTTGCTTATAATTAATTTGCATAATATTGCCACATTGTTATCAGCATGAATTGTTCAATTTTATAATTATTTATAATCTAATTCACATCAGAATTGGAATATTTATTGTTTTTAATTGTAAACAGATATTGTCAGCAATGTTATGCCCACTGCCTTGATTGATAGTTCGAGTTACAAAGGTCAACAGCAGCTCAAGATTCATTTTATGGGTTTCTAACCGCAATACTCATTTGCAGGGCCAGAGTCTTGATTGTTTTTTACCTTAGATTTAAGCTTTTTGAACTGTTGACAAAGTTTTTTGGTGATCGATAGTTAAATATTTATTTTTTAATTTTATTTTTATTTTTTTAATATATTTTTTGTGATCACCATAGCTATTTTTGTTACATTTTTTAGTTGTCAATTTAGTGAAATTAATTTTAAAAATTTGGTAACTGTTATAATTGAAATTATTTCACATTGTGTTTATTTGTGTCACTTAATGGCGCTTTTAATTTGTATAATTTTATTTTAGAATATCAAAATTCCCAGCTGCGTAGTGTACGAACCTTATCGAAGGAAGCTTGACGTTGATACATTTTTTGAATATATATTTCAGTCCCTCACAGATACTTTTTAAAAAGGCAATCAATGCAAATGCAGCGCACAGCTAACGATTTCAAACTGAATTGATTTTTGAGTCAGTCGAGCGTTTTTATAGACTTGGCTCAGCAGCTAATCTTGGAGACAATAACAAAAATAATAGAAAATTAATACACGTAATAATAACAACAACAAATCGAAAGCAACCAGAGCGAGATCGAGATCGAGAACGAGAACGAGCGCGCTAAACCGAACTCGGGGGTTATCAGCGCAATAAACTCAAACTCAATAGACTTGATAGGCTTTTTTCATTACAGTCTCAGTCTCAAATATTATACGTATTTTGTGTTTGGAATATATTTATTTATTTCACTCTTATCGCCATACGCATACGCTGCTTGTGGTCCGTGTTGGATAGTCTTATACTATAAATAAATACTTATTTGCACAAAATTATTATACAACAAAAAAACAGTCGAAACGAAATCAAATCAAATCGGATCGAAAATCAAAATCAAAATAGCGGAATAATTCTACTATGAATTCTAATAACAATAACAAGTTCTAACCAAACGAGTTCAGCGGCATTTCTGGGCAATTATTGGAAGTAAATAAACTTTAAAAATTCAGTATTTGCCGGTTTTGAGCTTTCTAAAACTGGCATTATAGTCGAGCTCTACAGTTCTACAGTTCTACAGTTCTAAAGTTGAAGCAGTTGAACGATTCTACAACCCGTCCAGAGTTTTTCAGCAAGTGGCACATAGTTTCTACATTTTAATTCCATTTCAGTTTTTACTGCTTATCAATTCAATAGATTCAAACGACTCGCAAGTGTGCGAAATCAGCTTTCAATCAACGAGGCCTCTTTGCACTCAACACGCGTGGAACTTGATTTGTTTTGATTTGTTTTAAGTTTTATGGATCGCACATCTGACAGCTTAACTGCTCTGTTTAACTGTATCTCAGTATCTGTAACTTCAGCGGATTTGGCAGCTCTTCAGATTCAACTTTTGGGCTCCTTAGCCGTGTTTACTCGCAACCAATTCATTCAAATCTGATGCAATATGGCGTGAGTTTTACATCCAATTCATTATTTTGCTATTCATAGCAAATATTTACAAAATGTGTAAGCTATTACGCACTTTTAAACAATTTTTAATAAATACATTTCAAAAAATATCCCAAGTTAATGATGCTTAGATGATCCCATAATTTGTAAATGCCGATCAATAGAGTTCGTCCTGATTAACTTAATAAAACATATCCTGCCAAAATGCGTAAGGATTTAAATTAAATATGATTCTTTCTTTTTTTCTAGCTCTTCGCCTAGTGAAAAACTCATTTCAAGTATATTTTAAAGTCTGTTTATTCCTAAAATATATAGATCGTAACATCCATGCCCCAAAACGATTTCAGTACTAAAAATAAACAAATTTTAAGCCTCTAAATACAATGCACGTATAAAATTAAAAAAATTATATTTATTTAATAAACAATTATTGATAAAAAAGCAATCAAGAGCTTGAGTGTTCTATAAAAGTTCGATACACTTAACTAGCATAAATGATAACTAACTAATAGTTGACTAGAAATTAGCATATTGATGCCAGAGCGAGGTGAGCAGGCCGCGTTTTGGCTCAGTGCGTTGACTCGATTGGGGGCGAACGTTCCTCAGAGTGCAGCCGACGGGAAGGTTGACCTGCAAAGATACAGATACAGATACAGATATTGATATAGATGTAGATACAGATACAAAGAGTAAAAGATTCGTAGAGATACAGATAGAGATAGAGAGAACAGATACAGATTGAGATACAAAGATGCGTAAATGCCTTCACCAAACTGATCGGATTACATTTAGTGGCATTAGAATTGATCTTGGAAAGACGGATTCTGTTCGATCAGAGCAGGGATGCCCATCGCGTATGCACACGACGCACATTTGTTTTGGTTTTGCACATAGGATATGGGAAGTGTGTGAGAATACACATTGGTAAGCTTCTGGCGCACATTGGCAAATTACACAAACAAATTTTGCACATTACGCTTTCGGTCGTTCGTTGCTGGCAAAACAAAAACAATTGCATTGCATCGTTTTGCTTTGCTAATCCGAATGAATTTTGTTGTTGTTTTCTCGTTTGGTGTACTCCGAAAAAGAAGAAGTTTACTTCGTTGTGAAACGTATGACGCTTGGGTTTTTTTTTTTTGCAGAAACATGTTCCTATTTTTTTTCTGTGTACACATTGAAGTATAAAGATTTTTGGTTTCATGTGTGCGTGCGCATAAAGCAGCTTTGGGCACCCCTGAATCAGAGACTTCAATCAGTTGTGACTCACAGATTCTCTAGGCGTCACTTTAACGGGCTCCTTGCCGGGACAAACAACGTACGATTCGAACCCGACAACGAGGCTGCTGTGAGTTTCCTGGCCAGGATAGGAAAACTCAGCGGGAAGTGAAGCAGATGCGGATGCGGATGAAGGTGTGCCAGCTGAAAGGGGAATAGACAGAGAAAGAATCGTTTATTAAGTGCAACTAAATGGGAAATCTATAAGAATCCTACGTTTAACGTGAATCCGGAAGGAGCATTGCAGAGTGTGTCCATCTGTGGTAGTTGCCTCATATTTCACAGTGTGATCGCCCACGCCAAACAGAGCACCAGGGAACTAAATGCAGATCAAACAATTATGATTAATTCATATATATACTCATATCTTTCCATATACTCACATGTGACTTGAAGATCTTTAGGAGTTTGCCCTCAAATCGCGGCTCTTCCCAGAGCACGGATCGCAGGTTTTGATGCTCCTTCAGCTGCACCTCGAAGGAGGGGGGACAGTAGCTGGACTTGGAGTTGCCGAGGTCGATGCGAGTGTTTTCCGCAGCCCTCGAAGATGATGGCGACTCTTCAATGGGGTTCTCAGCGGATCTGGTCAGAGACGCGGGGGATGCATCAATCAGGCTCTCGAATTGTTTAGGCCCAGACGCAGCACTAAATTGAAATTCGGGAAATTTTGCGGGAACTTTTCGCTCGGGCAGGGAAAAGGGCTTTAAGGCAAAGGGATTCTGACTCGCGGCCAGCGATGTCCTCTTGATGGTGATAATGGTTTGGCAGCCAACGGTCTGCTGTGTCACGGGATCGTGGGCTCGGAAGCTGATCCTGTGCGTTCCCTCGGCCAGATGTCCCTGCAACTGTTTCGCCCATGCGGGAGACGTGGCAACATGTCGATATTCCACGTTTGTGGCCGGTCTCTGTAGAACAACATGAGCCTTGGTCTGGAGCGGATTGAGCACGATCACCACGTTCTCAGGACACTTGATGTAGGGCCTAATGGGTTGGGATGGATGTTGAACGGGCAGCGACGCGGACGCGGATTGCTGGCCAAAGGACTGACGCTGCCAAGGTGTCCGCATCCGTGTCTCCAAGTCGTTGTTCAAGCTGAAGCCAAATGGCTTGCACTCCAAAGCACTGCCCAAGGACCAGAGTCCATTCCAGCAAGAAGTTAACAGGCCTCCCACTGGCACGTAGCCCATGTTGCACTGCAATTGACAGACTGCGCTGTTTTTGGAGGCACCTCGAGTGCAGCTCGCTGGCGTGATGACGCCATTGCGCGGCGCGGGCAAAGCCGGGCAGCTGGACGTTTGCGTGGACACCGCTGAGAAAGGATCTGTCATCCAAACACGACGCGATTGAGTCAGGGCTGAAAGAGAAAGAGTTTATTAGAGTGTTGCATATATGGGTAAAAAGTTGAGAGTAAAACAAATCTTCAGAGTAAAAAATCATATGGCGAAAACATTTCTATGCCCCCAAATTAAATATATAAATTCTTCTTTAAGAACGATTTTGGCATTCGGCACTTGTGCCTTTGACAAATGTACCAATGTACAAGAAGAACGATATATAGAACTTATCTGCAGCTTCTGTCGTTTGCAAACTGTGGGGCTGTCAATTTTAGCTATTTCCCGCTAAACTAGCGTTTTTTTCAAAAAACTCATGAAACAAGTGTTTTTTTTTCTAAGCGTTCTGATACTTACGCACACACTTGTTTGCCTCTCCCTCCCAGTTGCCGGACTCTCCGCAGGTTCTGATCTCCGATCCGATCAGTTGATAGCCAGGGTTGCAACGCACCTTGCAGCGTGTGTTGTAGAAGAGCTTGCGCTTGTGGCGATACTTGTTGCAGTGCGCCTGGCCATTAGCCGGCGCCTGGAAGCGCACACACTGATCTCTGGGTGTGGCAGGTGTTCCAGAGATCACTGATGGGGTAAAAGCAGGAAGACGTGCTGGAGGAATCAACGATGGGTTAAAGGTGGGCATAGGTGTGCGAGGTGCTAGAGGAATCGAAGGCTTGGCAGCTACTTCCGGATTCACTGACGGGATCAGGGGATTAGCAGGTGCGACGGGAATCCTTGGAGGCAGCGGTCTCAAGGGCACCTCTGGGAGCGGTGACTGTACCGGAGTTTTCAACTCTACTCTTGGTTTTAAATCAATGCAGCTACGATCATCAAAGGACAAGGTCTTGCCCTCGTCACACTGGCACTTGAAGCTTCCAGGCTCATTGATGCATCTCTCCTGGCAGCCGCCATTGTCCACAGCGCACTCATCGACATCCTCGCAGTCGCGTGAGTTTGCGGCCAGCTGGAATCCTTCGGGGCAGAGGCACTTGAAGGATCCCTGGGCATTCTCACACTGATGCGAGCAGCCGCCATTGTTCACCCGACACTCGTCAATGTCCACACAGCCTCCGTCGACGCCAATCAGCATTCCCTGGCCACAGTCGATGGGCTCGCATCCCTTTTCAGTGTGTCGGGTGCCGGGGGGACAGCCCACGAGGACGGGTTGACAGCTGTGCTCGTCCTCCTGCAGCTGGTAGCCCAAGGGACAGCCGCACTCGTAGCTGCCCGGATGGTTGATGCACTCGTGGGTGCAGCCGCCTGCCAGGAGGCCGTCGCACTCATCCACATCCTGGCAGGTGCGACCATCGGCGGTCAACTCGTAGCCCTTGTCGCAGGCGCAGGTGTGCGAGCCTAAAAGTAGAGATTTTCTTGATAAACAATATTTGTGATACAAAATATGTATATAGCGTCATCGATATGTTATCGATATGTCAACATGGAGTCAAATGTAGATGTACATGTTTTGCTTGATTGATTTTGAAGTAGCACCTAGAATGTTAATATTTTTGATATTTTCGATAAATTATCGATAAGCAAATATATCTGGTAAAAGTATTGTCAATATTGATATTATATTAATATGATCAATTTGAAGTAGGGTCTAAATATTTATATTATCGATAATTTTGAAAAAATAATATCGAGTAAAAATAATATATATCGATATTGATGCTTTTTAAAACAGTATGGATATTATCAATAAATATTTGTTTCAAATATATGAAAAAATAATTAAAATTTTACCATATATTGTTGATATATAAACACTCCTACCTAGAAGATTAATGCAAATGCCGCTACAATTACCAAACTCAATGGAGCACTCATCAATGTCCAAGCAACTGAAGCCATCGGAAGCGAGCGCGAATCCCGCATGGCAAGCACAGGCAAAGCCACCGGGCTGATTCACACAGAGCTGGGCACAGTTGCCGTTCTGGAGCAGACACTCGTCGTGATCCCGGCAGGTGCGAGCATCTGCGTCCAAGCTGAAGCCCAAGGGACAAGCGCACTGAAAGCTACCCGGCAAATTGATGCAGAAATGCGAGCAGTTGGCATTCGAAAGCGAGCACTCGTCAATGTCCAAGCAAGCGGATGATAATGATGATGATTCAGATGATGATGTTGATGTTGATGTTGAATAGCCCAAAGCATAGCCTGGCTGGCAGAGACAAGTGTAGGAGCCATTGAGATTCTCGCACTGCATGGCAGGATCACAATGGTGTCTCCCGGTCGCACACTCGTCAATGTCGAAGCAGAAGCCACTGAGTCCGGCCACCTCAAGTGGCTCGTAGCCAGGTGCACAGAGACATTCATACGAACCTACAAATGGATATCAGCAAATAGTTTTCAAATATTGACAGGAATGAAACAAATTACAAGAAATACCAAGCGAACAGAAATTGAAGAAGGAGGAAAGAAAAAAGCTCAAAGCTTTGCTGTCTATTTCTGTTCGCCTGATAATTCAGCTTATACATACATACAAGCATACAAACGTGCAAACATACATACACAACTACACAAATACTATCTTTGGTATTTCTGGAAATATCTGAATCAGATTCGCAGATTGGGCATTTTCTTTTGTGTTAAATATTCTGACCAAATTTATTCTGGCTATCTAAGTGTCTAAATGGGTGGGCACAGGGTATTCTGCTGTCGAGTGCACTCGCCTGTAGTTATACCCAATTCTACGCACCTGGCGAATTGCGGCACAGTTGCTGGCAGCCGCCGTTGTCCGTTGCGCACTCGTCGACGTCCCGGCAGCTCTTGCCGTCGTCGCTCAACAGGAATCCCCGGCTGCAGGTGCAGGCGCCCTGCTCCGCACTCAGGCAGAGCTGCTCGCAGCCATTGTTGTTGACGGCACAGGGATCGGGGGCGACGCAGGTGAGGCCCTCGGGCTCCTGAAGGGACATGCCGCGCGGACAGAGGCACTGATAACCCCCAGCGGTGTTGAAGCAGTCGTGGCTGCACTTGTGGCTGCCCGTCGAGCACTCGTCGATGTCCTGGCAGCTGAAGACCTCGCTTGTATAGCCGGGCGGGCACAGGCAGCTGAAGGTGCTGTTGTCCTCGCTGACGAGACAGGTGCCAGGACGACAGCGCTCGTGTCCCTGCTCCCGACTGCACACGCTCTCCACCACCTGGCAGCTGTGCTGATCCTCGCCCAGAGTGTAGCCCTCGGGACAGACGCACTCGTAGCCGCCACTCGCCAGATCCTCGCAGCGATGGGCACAGCGCGTGCGACCCAGCTGGGGATTGTCCAGGTCCTGGCAGCTGTCGGGGGCACAGCTGCTCTGATCCTCGAGCAGATGGTAGCCGTCACGGCAGCCACAGCGGAAGGAGCCGATGGTGTTCTCGCACAGCTGCTGACAGACCCGATGGGGCACGTGCTCCGCATTGGCGTCGTCCTCCACGACGATGTCGCACTCGTTGATGTCCTGGCACTCGCTGGCATCCGCCGACAGAGCGAAGCCCGGATTACAACTCGGCTTCACTTCCGGCTCTGGCTCCGGCTCCGTCTCCGACTTCACCTCGGGCTCAACTGGTTCCGGTTCCGGTTGCGGTTCCTCTGCTTTGGTCGGTTCCAGTCCCACTTCGATTTCATCCACTTCCTTGGACTCCTCCTGCACAGTTTCCTCTTCGACCTCCTCTTTGGTGTTGGTGTTTAGGGGAATCACACAGCGATAGGATCCGGGAGTGTTCTCACACCCATTGGCACACTCGGCACTCAGTTCCCGATTGACGCACTCATCAATATCTAGAATCAGGCATCAGGAACGTAAAATTTTTAGGAAAATAAACAGACGGGTTAGGCTATAGTCGAGTTCCCGACTATAAGATATAAGTTACTTACATAAATATGCATTCAAAAAATTTTATTACATACTTTTAGGCTGTTATATTGCTTGAAACTTAAATCAACCATTACTACCGTTCTGATTGGCCGATCTTGTTACGATTAAGTAGACAGATAGCTTATAATAATAGATAACGACGGACAGACGGACATGGCTATAACGACTAAGCTGCTTATAAAATAAAAAAAAAATAAAAAAGTTTTTAAAAAGCTCTCTACAATGAATAAGCCGATAGATGCTAGAAATAACTGAATGCGAATTGGAGAATCCCTGAGCAATAGACTCACCTATGCAAGTGTTGCCAGTCTGGACATCGATTTGAAATCCCTTTTCGCAGGCGCACTCGAAGCTGCCGGGCAAATTGTTGCAGATCTGGGAGCAGCCGCCATTGGACTCCTGGCATTCATCGATATCTGGCAAGAGGGGAGATCGATCGGTTGGGATTAGTTGTGGATTACTGTGAACTGTCAGATGGACCTACCAAGACAGCCGGACTCGTCGGTGGGATCGAGAGTGAAGCCGCTGTGGCAGCTGCACGAGAGACGCGGCTCGTTCTCGCCGGGGAACAACAGTCGCTCGCACTTGTGGGCGCATCCGCCGCGATCCTCGCCGCAGCTCTCGTCCAGGACTCGTGGCGTGAACGGATCCTTCGTGGGCGCAACCACAATGCTGATATCGGTGGCAGCTTCTGGCTGCACAGCATCCGACTCCACAGGCACCACAACAACGGGTTCGATCACAGCTGGGGCGTCGACAGCTGGTGCGGACTGTTCTACAGTGTCAGCTACAGGGTTTGTCTCAGAGTCAGCTGCAGTTTCAACTACAGGTGTGGACTCTGATTCGACTGTCGGTTGATCGATAATCTCTTGATTGCCAGTCTCAAGCTGGGCTTCCGCTTCCTCATCCTTGACTGGTGGCGGCGGTGGAGGTGGCGCCACTGGATTCGCTGCTGGATCCTCAGCTGGCTGAAACAAGTCATCAATCACATCTGCATCTTCCTCCTCAACCGGTTCGTAGTTATCCTCGTACTCGCCCTCTTCGTACTCGTTGTCGTTGTCGTTGTCATCGCCATATTCCACACGTGGCAGGCAGGTGGGCAGCTCCCCCACCCACTTGCTGGCACTGCAGTAGAGAGCATTCACCTGAGCACGCTCAAAGTCGTAGTTGTCGTGGCAGGCGTAGTAGGCCACCAGGAAGACTTTGTTGCCGTGCCGACGCCGCTCGTACTTGGCGACGATGCCGTGACTGATCTCAGGGGCCTGGGCCTTGGCCTGGATGCAGCTCAAGTCCAGCTTGGGCAGCCACTTCGTGGGCACATTCCGCTCCTCGGGATAGCTCGGCACCTTCTTCTTGCGCTCTGTTGCTGAGAATTATTTAGGGTATACACAAAATTATCTTAGGAACATACACTGAGTCCAGTAATATTTTTGACAAAGAGGAAAATGTATTGAAATATTTATTTTAAATTGTGATGAAATTTGCACATTACATCAACCCCAAGATTCTTATCATTTGTGTCAAATTTCAAGCAATATTTCTACAAAGCAAATCTGATGCATCTAGCTCTACCCATTATTGAGATCACAAAAATAAAACTAAACTGTATAAATCAATTTTTTTTCGATTTCAAGCGTTTGTTAATTTTTTTATATACAACGAATTCTATACCCATAAAAATTCAATAGTTCCAAAAATAAAAACTAGAAAAATGAATTTGATTTTGCAAAATAAATCAATAGATAAATAATAATAAATAATAAATAAATAAATAATAAATAATGTGAGCTTTGTTCATTCGTCAACGGAATTACTTGAGTGACTGTCAGTCAGCTTACCCTTGACCTTGACACAAGTGGGCGGCTCGCCCTGCCACTCTTCGGTGTCCACGTTGCAGGTCAGCTCGTTGGGGCCGTTCATCACATAGCCCGTCGCACAGTTGTAGATCGCGGTGTTGACATGGTTGATCTCGTCCTCGAACAGCTGGGACCTGGCGTGATCCACTGGCGGCGGTGTCTTGCAGTCCTCCAAGACGGCACTTGTGACTGCAAAAGAAAGACCAGTTAATCTTTATAATAACATCCCATCCCATACCATTCCATGTCCATTTACCGAATTCTACGAAATATATAAATAAAATATATGCTTTAATCATTTTCATTGTCGTTACGTTTATTTTTATCTATTTGGAAATTTATGAGCAGCTTTTACGCTGCTCGGTTTATTTTTTAAATGCCGGCCGGTAATTAAATGGACTATTTGTAGATTGAGAGGGGGACAATCTGGCAATGATTCATTCAAATTTTCAGTTTACTTATATGAAATATCTAAAGAAGAAACAACTAGCTTCCGTATGATGAATGCGGAATACTCTTTCCGATTCATTTGTATTTAAATAGATGCGATTTTTATGAATTAGGAAACAAACGCGATGAATTGAAGATACATACTGCAAGGTTGGGATATGGACTGTCAAGGGTCAAGTACATATAATACATAAACAGAGTTTCCCAACTACCAAACTAAACATTCATTTTATGAGGTCTAACATCTTTACACACTTTGAAGATGTCATTAAAATCATGCATATAACTTACATGTCACATTATTATTTAAAAATTTTATTGTTTTTCTTTAATATTCTTCTAGAGCATATTATAAATTAGTAGTAAAATGTGCAACACATGAAAGAACACATAAAAAGCCTGTTTTTGATCAGGATGACGAACTTGGTCGATATTTTGATACCCGAAAGTTCGTTTTATATAAGTATTTATCTTAAGTTCAATAAGAATCGTTAGCAATCAAACATTATCCTAGTTTCCTTACAAAATTCTAAAAAATCTTTAAAAACTCCGATATCTCATTGGGATAAATATAGTTGTGATTTACGAGTGTATTTCCATCTGTTTGTCGCTCATATGTCGCCCACTTACCTCCGGAAAATGCAATGCAGCTCAGCACACATAAAACAAAATGTGCTGGCGACATTTTGATGCCTAAGAGAATATTGTTTATTCCAATCACAGCAATTTTCTTCACACCTTAGCACTTTTGGATCTAAATTGTAAGTTTTTGTTTTTTTGTTTTTATAAATAACAAGACATTAATTAATTTTAGTTTTCAGAACATTTGAAGGCTGAAAATATACATATGTATGTTAGATGGTGTATAGGCATAGCGATATTAGAATCCATTAAGATTAAGGCGGCTTTATAAATAGCATTCGCCTGAACACGCACAACACTTTATCTATATGACAATATACAATACATATATTTATACATTTGGACAGGAAAAAGACTTTCACACTTTACAGAAATTCACAAACTAAATATGAAACAGCGATTCAGATATGAAGAAATAAGATTAAGATTATATGAATATTCCAAGAAGGACACAGAATAACAGCAAATATTTATTAGGAACAATTTCTAGTGAACACACCGTTCCCGACGACCGACCAGCCAAGACTGAGACGTTGTCTCTTCAAGGGAAACCGATTTTCCGCATTTCCGATGCTGTCTCCAAAATACAAAAAAGAAAAGAAAAAGATATATGCTGATCTTTTATGTTGATCATAAAGTAAATTAGCGCGAGAGTCGCGCACAAGTGTCGTCGTCTTGGGGAGACATTGGGGAGAACAGCGTGGACCTATTTTTAAGACATATCATCATCATCATCATCATTCACAATGATAATTGTCATGCCGCAACTCAGTCACAGCGACGCGTGAGAAACTTACGAATCTCACCTCTCTGTGTGTGTGGGGACCAAGAAGCGTGCCAAAAAGTTGCTTGCATTGAACTTGATGAATTCAAATGAAATGAATCTCAATACTCGTAATTGTGATAAATTCTCCAACCCCCACAACAGACAGTTCAGCTGTCAGTCAGCAAACAATTCTACAATAATTTAAGCATTTGCCAAAAGAAAACTGTTTAAATCATGAATGCCACCAACAATATAATCTTGGCTAACACTGTGAATCCGTCAGTCCGCAATATGTAGTATCGAAAGCATAACGAAGTGTTAACATATCGTACGTAGTTTATAAAAGTTCTGTTATATTTATTTAAATTTATTTAAAATAAAATAATAATAAAAATAATAATAAAAATAAATAATAAATAATAGATACGTTGCATTAATAAATAATTAATTCCATATTCTAATGTAAGGCTGATTTTGAGCAGGCGACGACATGGATTGCCGACCAGAGAACTGACTGGACAAATATGAGTGGGGTTGGCAGTCCAAAATGTTTCCAAAGGACCAAGTTCCATTCGAACAAGAAGATAACCAGCTTTCAACTGGCGTAAAGCCCATGTTGCACTGCACTGTGCAGATGTCGCCATGTTTGGCTGGTCCTCGAATACAGATCTCTGGAGAGATAATACCATTGCGAGGCGCGGGCAGAGCCGGGCAGCTTTCAAGCAAGCCTGAAATAGAAAGTGGCATCTAGAGTGTTGCATAAATGGGAAGGAGAATTGAGATACTTACGCACACACTTGTTTGCCTCTCCCTCCCAGTGGCCGGACTCTCCGCAGGTTCTGATCTCCGATCCGATCAGTTGATAGCCAGGGTTGCAACGCACCTTGCAGCGTGTGTTGTAGAAGAGCTTGCGCTTGTGGCGATACTTGTTGCAGTGCGCCTGGCCATTAGCCGGTGCCAGGAAGCGCACACATTGATCTCTCGGTGCAGCAGGTGTTCCAGAGATCACTGATGGGGTGAAGGGCGGAGGAATCACCGATGGGTTGAACGTGGGCAGAGGTGTGCGAGGAGGTAGAAAAATCGAAGGCTTGGCAGATATTTCCGGATTCACTGAAGGGATCAGGGGATTAGCAGGTCTCACTGATGATGGGTTGAAGGTGGGCAGAGGTGCAAGAGGTGCTGGAGGAATCGAAGGTGTTTGCGGGCCTAATACAATGATCAAAGGTTGTGGAGCTGCCTTTGGGAGCACTGATGGGGTCAACGATTTGGCAGGAGCTTCAGAAAATGGTGCTGTAGGAAGTTTGTCCGGGTTCACAGAATTGAACAAAGGGAAAGTAGATGCTTCTGGCGTTACTAAAGGTATTAAGGGTGAGCTAGGTGCGTTAGGAATCAAAGAAGTCTCTGGTGCTTCTGGGTTGACTGAAGGCATCAAAGGCTTAGTAGGTTCTTCAGGCGTCTCTGAAGGGATCAGTGGGGTAAGAGGTTTCACTGAGGTCAAAGGTGTCTCTGGTGCTTTAAGGATCGTTGGAGGGATGAAGGGTTTAGGAGAGGTTTCCGGGTTCACTAAAGGAATTAAGGGTTCGGCAGGTGCTACAGGGATCAGAGGATTAGACGGTGTTTTGGGCCTTACTGAAGGAATTAAAGGTGTAGTGGGTGCCTCTGATACTTCCGGGTTCACTGAAGGGATCAAAGGATCAGCAGGTGCTACGGGAACCCGTAGAGGCTTCGGAGGCTCTCTCGGAGCAGGCAGAGATTTCGAAGGGACCTCTAGAAGCGGTGACTTTACCGGGGTTTTCAACTGTGTAACGGGCTGGAACATTTTTAGACTAAAGCACCTTCGTTGATCGAAGGACAATCTCCTGCCCTCACCACACTGGCACTTGAAGCTTCCAGGCCCATTGATGCATCTCTCCTGGCAGCCGCCGTTGTCCACAGCGCACTCATCGACATCCTCGCAGTCGTGTGAGTTTGCGGCAAGCTGGAATCCTTCGGGGCAGAGGCACTTGAAGGATCCCTGGGCATTCTCACACTGATGCGAGCAACCGCCGTTGTTCACCCGACACTCGTCGATGTCCACACACTTGCCCAGTTTGCCAAGCCACATTGAATGCCCGGTCATCTCATAGCCCTTATCGCAGGCGCAGGTGTGGGAGCCTGGAAGAGTAGTGCAAATCCCGCTACAATTGCTGGGCGAGCTGATAATGATGATGATGATCATGATAATGAAATGGATGATGATAATGCACGAAGCATAATCTAGGACAGCGGTGGGCACGATATCTGAATTCGGGAGCACTACAACAACATCAACAACAACAACCCTATTCGAGTCTACCTAAGTTGCTCCCGGAGCCACTGCGTGCCCACCGCTGATCTAGGAGGATCATAGTGTTGGTACCGATTGAATGTTTCTGAGTACTTGCGAATTCTGCAACAGGGATTTTTAAATCCGACGAATGATGGTTAATATGACTATGTATATTTATGAGAGACACGAATATGAGTTGATTGTTACCTAAACATCACTGTGATGTATGGCTTTCGATTTCGATAACATTGTATCGTCATCGGTCTACGCACCTCGCGAATTGATGCACAGTTGATGGCAACCTCCATTATTCTGTGCACACTCATCGACATCGTCGCAGCTCCTGCGATCGGTGAAATTCAACCGGAATCCCCTGTCACAGGTGCAGACCCCTGCGCCAATTCCTAAACAAATTTGTTCACAGCGATTGTTGTCTCCGTCACACGGACCGAGGCCAACAGTCGCATTCACAGGTTTTTTCTTAGTCCCAACTACAGGTTGCACTGCATTTTCCCTAACAGGTTCTTCCTTAGTCTCAGCCACAGGTTTTTCTTTACTCTTGACTTTATTGGTCTCAGAATTGACTGTTGGTTCATTCACACTGTCTTGATTTGCAGTTTCATTCTGTGGTTCCAGCTCCTCGTTCAGCCACCAGCTGAGAAGTGGTCCCACCGATGAACTCTCAGCTCTCTCACTTGATTCGTGATTATCGTCGATGTAATTGGGTTTAACTCGCAGCAGGCAGGTGGGCAGCTCCCCCACCCACTTGTTGGCACTGCAGTACAAAGCATTCACCTGAGCACGCTCAAAGTCGTAGTTGTCATTGCAGGCGTAGTAGGCCACCAGGAAGACCTTGTTGCCGTGCCGACGCCGCTCGTACTTGGCGACGAGGCCGTGACTGATCTCCGGGGCCTGGACCTTGGCCTGGATGCAGCTCAAGTCCAGCTTATGGACCAACTCAGCTGGCACATTCCGCTCCTCGGGATAGACCGACTTTGAATTCACTGCAATAATATTTATAATATAAAATATAAGTATAAAACAAGTGGGAAAGGCTGTAGTCGAGCTCCCGATATAGGATACCCGTTACTTATTTAATTTGAAAATATTTTTTATTGCATGCTTTTAGGCACTTTAATTGCTGAAAAATATAAATCAGCCATTACCACCTTTCTATTTGTCCGATCTTGTTACAATTGAAGTGGATGATAGGTAATAATAGTAGTTAACGTTAATAAGTAAAAAAAATTTTAATATCTTAAAAACTGTGCGTGTGGGGGCTTTTCGCAATTTGCGAAGGCGGAAAGGGGCGTGGCGAAATTTTGAAACAAACTTGATCTGCGTGGGGTTTATAGAAGTCTGTGTGCCAAATTTGGTTGCTCTAGCTCTTATAGTCTCTGAGATCTAGGCGCTCACACAGACGGACGGACAGACGGACATGGCTATATCGACTCGGCTGTTGATGCTGATCAAGATTATATATACTTTATAGGGTCGGAGATGCTTCCTTCTCTCTGTTACATACATTGCAACGAATACAATATCCCCTTTTACTTATTTTTATAAGTAACGGGTATAACAACAACATCTAAACAAACTAAGCGAATTACAAGTTCAAAAATAAAAGAATTAATTATTAAATGAGTGAAATATACGTCATTCATTGAGTTACAATTATTTTTTAGATGCGTCGACGATGAAGAAAGCGACTTTGTTACGCCAATTCGCAAAACATAATGATTTGAGCCTAGAGACTATTAGAAAACTCTGAATTTGTTAATAAAACATAAGACATTCCCAAATCTTACACTGGAAAAGTAAAGGCAAGAGTGCTCGACAACAAGGGTATCTTGGTTCAGATCCTTGGGTACTTTATTTCCATCCTGTCGCCCACTTACCTCCGGAAAATGTAATGCAGCTCAGCAAACATAATATAAAATGTGCTGGCGACATTTTGATGTCTTGGAAAAATTGTTTATTTCAATCGCTTTAAATTTATTAATTTATATTTTTTTGTTTGTCTTAGCATTCAATAATTTTGTTGTTTAGATAAAAATACGACTGAACACGCGCCACACTTTTTATATTTGAGAATATATATTTATATATTTATACAGGAATATAAATATTTGCACAAACGAATACTTTACAGGAGCTCAAAAGCTTTTTAAAAAAAGTATTAATCACCGATGCAGATATAAAGAAATGCAAGAAATACTCGGGGTAGAATTAATGATCTCAAAAGGGATCCAAGAAAACTGAACACATTCCGATCTCGACGATCGCCACGAAAAGACTGCGGGAATCCGATTTTCCATTAAGTTTCAAAATTGCAAAAACATATATGCGGATCTTTTATGTTTAAAATGTAGTAAATTTGCGCGTTATATACATACGTGTATATGTATTTTCAGCATTCACAAATCACATAATTTTTTTTGCGAATTTTCCCAGAATTTTTTAGTTAAAAGAACAACAAAATTTTTGCCGCTTAAAAAAAATACAAGATTCTAAACTTTATATTTAGTAATGTTTTTTCTTATATTTTTTTCATGTGTGAAATATAAAAAAATAAAATTGCGCATCAATCGGGCAAAATTTCTGTAAAAATATTAGCATCAACATTAAGTATAATTTGAAATTCACAATTACATAAAACGCATCAATCATTACGAGGAAATCAAATGCGCCGCTAACAATATAAACTTGACTATAACATATGATACATTACACACAAACACACACATACACAGAAATAAATAGTTACATAGACTGGAAGCAGCTGAATTGTTTTTAATTAAAACTAAATACAATACGTTCTCCAATGGGTTTAAAAAAGTCGCGTAGGTGTGTTAAACTCGCGAGTCTTTTACTTATTTGGCTTGCCACAAACACAAACATGTTTTGTTGTTGCTTTTTTTTATTTGTTATTATTATATTTTATATATAGTTAAGTAGCGCACAAAGCGTCGATGCGACCCATATAGGTGTATAGCTGTAGCCCAGGCCCCAATCCCAGCCAGAATTATACACCCAATCCCTCAATGTTGCAACTGAGAAATAATGAGAGAAATTCATTAAGCCATACCCTTTATTGTTAATTAATTTATGACAAATTAAAAAAAGATATAGAACAATTCAAAGTAAGGGAATTTGTATTAAAAAGATATACCCAAGATAAATAAACAGAGGCAAAAGTTTAAAAATACAAATGCAACCATAAACTAAGCAACCCGCAGCACAGTGTGTGTACAGGGTATTGAGAACTCTCTAGTTTTATAGAGGCTGATTGACAAATTGATTGCTTTAACAGCATACAATAAAATGTTTTAAGGTTAATCATCGCATTAAGTGGTTAAACAATGATTGACCCAAAGACTGACAGTTGACAGCGACAAAAACAGCGCGCAAGTCGCACACTTGAAATTGCCAGCGTTTAAAAACGCGCGCTAAACGCATCGTTCAACTGTGGGAGTGCAACATTTATTTTTATTTGTTATTTAACATTGTTTACTTATTTACTGATGAGGTTTTTGCCTGACCATTATGGTCAGCTGTCAGATGTATCTGTAGACAGTTTCAATGGCTGTTTTGGCCGAGTTTTCTTGCCACAAAATACAGGTTTATGCGACGTTCTATTCGCAATGTTATTGTTGTTTATTGCTCTATTTACATTTTAACTTTACCTTAGTTGGCATTTGCGGAAATTGCACAAGGGCGTTCTGTAATAACTATGTAGACGTATTCATTCATTCAACGAGACTCGTTTAGGCCAATTTATGTTGACGTTTGCCAAGGCGGCTTCTTTTTCATTAACTGAACAGAGAAACAAACAGATTCGGATCGTGTTTTTAATAAATTAAACTTTTATTTTATTTAACTTAAAAATTGTTTTGGTTAATTACAAAAAAGTCGAAAAGTATCTTAGATTAATTAAATTATTTCGTAAACCATTTGTTGTATCGAGTGCAACCCAACAGAGAAAAAACTAAAAAGAACTGAACCACTGTGGCTATTTTTTGTTTGTTTGTTTGTGGCTGTAATTGTGCACCTGACTCAATGTGTGTTAATTTTACATAGCCAGGGACCGTAAATACTCATTTTTGTTGTCTTTTTTTACAAAAAATAGAATTTCTAGAAAATTATTCTTTGTATTTTTGCCATGACTTTTGATTTTTCAATAATAATAATTAATTCATTGACAATTTTATCAAACTCGAACCATAAACATAACATTTGATTTTTATGTTTACCTTTCGATTTAAATAAAATGGCTCAACATCAATTGTTATTATTGAAAAAATTCTTAAAATCAATTACTCATTTCAATAAAAATTTGCTTATTAAAGTAAGATTACAGTCCCTGGCAAATTTATATATACCTTGATGGTAACAATAATAAAAACGATTTTTAAGCCTTTTAGTTGTTTTTTTAACTTGATGTTTTGCAAAACACAATACGAAATTTCAAAATTTCCTTTAAATTTCAAAATGCCTGTCGTTTCTATTACTTTTGCCATGACTGTATAGTTGTTGTGTGTTAGTTCTTGATGCTCAGATACGACGGTCCCACTTGGCGAACGTAGACGCTGCGCTCGTTGCTCAGATACGGCGGACAGCGGACAGTCAGGATGCCATCGGAGGACAGCTCGGATCGGACATCGTTGGGATAATATCCGCGGGGCAGAACGAAGCGTTTGACAATGTGGCGACCGACAAAAGTGTCGCCATCGCGACGCTTCTCGTGCTTGGCCTCAACGACGACCGTGTCGCCCGTGGTCTTGACCGTAATCTCGTAGGGCTTGAACTGATGCACATCCACGTTGGCCTCGAAGCCATCCTTGCCCACGACCACACGGCTCAGATCGGGCGCGGATCCCACGCGCGACAGACGCTTCCAATAGGGCACATCCCAGTCGGCAGTCAGATCCCAATCGCGCCACAAGCGACGACGATAATCCCAATAATCCCAATCCGTATTGTTGGTTGTGGCTGGTACAAGCGCCATTTTACAGTCTGTCTATATATTTTATTTTAATTCGATAACTTGGCAGGACGCAGCAACGCGTTGCGAATTTTACGAATGAACGCGCTTTGATTTTTTTCTGATATTCTTAAAACTTTTCCGTTTTCGTTTCGTTTCGTTTCGTTTGAGCGCGTTTTCTAAACGTCCGCACGCGATTTTAGCGCTGAGCCAATTAAACTCGGCACAAACACAACCACCGCCTTTTATAGAACGCGCTTCTGGTTGTGGTTCCGCTTCCAGTGGGTTAAAAATCCAACAACAACAACAACAGCAATGACAACTGTGACGTAGCTGCAATTTCAACCCGAGCGGGCGATGTTTTTTTTTCTGTTCTAAAATCTGCTGTTTATCTTGAAATTGTCGCTAGTTATTTCTAATTTCTAAAGTCGAACCCCATGAGGCTGCTGGGCTGGGTAAACTATTGGTGGGTTGTACACAGAAAAAAAAATGGCATTCTAAAATCAAGCATAAAATACTTAATATAATCTCTCATTTTTTAAGTATGTATTCAGGATTAAGCTGAACAATCAAGCCTGTATCGGGATTAAAATGGGAAAATACACATTTGCTGAGCGCGAGAGGAAAATTCTCTCTCGGCCTCTCTCAGCCTCGGCTAGAGTCGCCGACTCCAGGTTGAAAAAACTCTGGGTTCGATTCCCCCGTCAATTAAAAAAAAAATTGTAAAAAAAAAAATTTAAAGCAAAAAATTAAAAAAAAATATATTTATTTAAAAAAAATTTAAAAAAAAAAAAAATTTAATAAAAAAAAACGTTAAAAAAAAACAACGTTTAAAAAAATGTTTAAAAAAAACGTTATAAAAAAAATAAAAAAAATTCTTAAAAAAAAAATTTTAATGTAACGAAAAACATTATAATTAATAAAAAAATGTTAGCCTGAATTTAAGAAATTCAGGATTGAATTCGGGATTGAAAAAATCAAGTATTTCATGCTTGGTTTAAGAAAATCCGAGATTACCCCACTTCTGACATCGTTTTGGATTGAATTCGGGCTAAATATCCCGGATTTTTTTTCTGTGTACTGTACTGTACTGTACCGAGCTGTTGTTGGTGGGCTGGCAACTCAATGACATTTCCTTAGAGGTGCTAAACTTCCGCCAAACAAACGATCTGCGAAATCTGTTCAGTTTTGATAAATATATGACAGTTTAAAGTTTGGTAAACCCTTTAACTATGCATTTGATAACGTTTCAGAAAGCGAAACAGCTTTAAAAAAAAAAAAAAATTGTTTTGTAACAGATTAAAGATCGAAAAATTTTTATTTTGTTTTTGTTTTTTTTTTTTAAGTTTTGGTTAAATACTTTTTGATACAAATTTATTAATTTGGATGTCAAGTCAATAAAAATGTTTTTGTTTTTTATTCGTTAAGCTTCTGGAATACTCAAACTTAAGATTGAACATTTTTTTATTTTCGAAAATAAATTTTTGAAATATACTATTTGATTAAAATTATTTAAGTTTTAATGCCTTGTTAATTTGGGTCGAACCCTGATCTGTTTCAAAATCTGTTCAGTTATCATAAAACTAGAGCAATATGAACTTAATATATATTTTTACATTTATGTCAAAACGAAATTGATAAGCATACACATTTGAGATTTAAAACTTTTGATTTTCGAAAACTAAATTTTTATCAAAATCAAACATTTTTGTTGAATAAAAACTCTGCTCATCTTTTGTTGATCAGCTGTAAAACTAGCCCAAAAACGAACATAAAACTCATTCTCCCATAACGACAAAAAGCAAAAACAGAATTCAAGCTCAAAGTTCGCTCACTTTTTCAAACATTTTCAGTTTAATTACGCAGCATTTCCGTTTGCTACGTTTATGAATGGCATACGAGTTTTTACATATATGTATGTATGTATGTATCTAAGCTAAGCTAAGTTAAATTTAAAATTTCTTTAGCGGAAATCCGAAGCGAAAACAAAACGTCGCATAATTCTTTTCACTTTTTGACCAAATTTGGCCATATTGACTTTAAAATGCGGATTTTCATTTTCAATTAGCGCGCGCACAGATACAGATACAGATACATTTACGGCTGCAGATACAATATGTATACAACATGTTTGTAGACACGGGATTGAAACATTTGTAGCTTGTATGTAGTTGGTAACTGGTAGTCATAACAAAAGGCAATTTGTATACACGTAACGCCGTTCCGTTGTCTGCTAAATGGCTTTTCGGCTATTGCCATCCATCGATTTGCACCAAAGATTAGCGACAACAACAACAACAGCAACAGCAACAATCAGATGAAAGATTGGCATCGGAATCAGCTCATCGTGAACATAACATTTATGGGCCTGACCTGCTCTTTGCCTCTCTCTCTCTGCCCTCCTTGCTCTCTCCCTCTCTGTCTCTCTCTCTCTGTATTCTATTCCCCTTTTGCCATGGCGACAAATGTGGATGGGTTCGCACATGTGTGTGTGTGTGTTTGACCCAACCCCATTTATAATTGTATTTCATGTTGTTCTTGTTCTCGTCTGTTATTTGAGATAGATTTTGACAGTGTCTGATAGTAATTATGTTGACAACGCGACAATTTACCAGGCCATGCCCTGTAACAAAGTGTTTGCCTAAATTCGAGATGAGCAAATACAACACTCTACAAATAAATAGATTCCAGTCAAAAACAAAATAAGAACATATTCAATATTGTACTAAATGAATTATTATTTGCACAACGGTCGAAAAATAATATTAAAAAGATAATCAACTTAAGTTGGATACTTGAAAATGATAAAATATATAAATCTATAACTCTTTGTCCCCACTGACGTACTGACTTACGTTTCAGCGTGTAGGCCAAACGGTTAAGCCAAGAAAGCTGAAATTTACACACATCATTGCTGAGACAATTTCACTGTACATCAAGACGCCGTTTTCCGAAACTCGAGCTGTAAATGGGTCAAATTCGGGGTTAAATTTTAAGGAAATTGTTAGTATAAATAACTTTTTTGTTAATTTAGATATCTCAATCAAACTCACAGATTGTATATTTAAGCCTGTTACATCCTGACCAAATTTGGTCCAAATCGGATTACTATTTCATATAGCTGCTTAGTGCTGCTTGTCAAAAAAAAAACAATAATAATTGAAAAGCCATTGAGAAAATTAAAAAAAGAACCGTCAAAGTACAAGTTCTGCAAAGCTTTAAAGTCCTGATAAAATCTTCACATTTTCTGAAATATTATAGACTAGTTCATACTCAAAAACGGGTCGATTAATTTTACAGCAAGTTTAGTTGTCTGCTCGTGTGTTTTCGCTGTCGGCATCAAATGGTCGCGACGGGACTGAAATTTATGGCAATCCATTTGAATTAGGGAGTAATGTCCGTGCGCTTGACACCCATTTGGGAGCATTTGGTACGTAAATAAGTTGAGGCAAAATAATCAAAAATATAATTTATGCAGGCTGCCAGAGAATCATGAACTAATTTTAAAAGATCCCGATCTATAAATATAACATACAACATACATTCAGTGTGTGTTTGTTCAGATGGCTTGTAGCGCAGTGTAATCGTGAAATGCGCGCACAGAAAATCTCGTTTGGAAATCAATGAAGTGCCGCAGCAACCACAACAACAACAACAACAATGTTAACTAGTGACAATAATGCATTGTAATTATAGGTAAACAATTTTATAACAATGCAAAGCAATCGACTAATTTGTTTGATCTTATGGCAAAATCAAATCAAATGCGAAATGCGAAGTAAACGACCCCAACGATCAATTTAATTTCGAATTCAGATTCAAAATCAAATTCCAAAGGGTGTGGGTCGCACTTTCTTTGACTGCTTACACAAGACCTTGTGATATATATTCATATTCATATTGGAATCGCTTTCTATATGGTGTTGGCTGATCTAAGCTAATTTGCATGCATTTCCCACCCACCGCTCACAATTATAAGGAAACTCAGCTGCAGTTGGAAATTGAATTTGGAAATTGGAAATGCAGCTGTCGACAATGCCTTTAACATACATAGGTGTGGTTATTGGAGGAGGGCCAAACGAAAAGGGACAGGGAGGTAACTCAATTCACCCTACACTGAACAAAAAAAAACAAAAATTTAGAACTTAAAACTAAAAAACACATTTTACACTTTATTTCTCACTAAAAACCTCTGATTTGATATTTGATTTTTCAACTTAAAAGTGACTTTAAAACGTAAATATTCGCTGTCAAAAATCGTATTGAGCATGAGTGCCAAACTTCGAAATATCAGAGCATTACACAGAAAAAAAAAATTGCCATTCTAAAATTTAAGTATGTATTTTAAGTATGTATTTTTTAAGTATGTATTCAGGATTAAGCTGAATAATCAAGCCTGTATCGGGATTAAAATGGGAAAATACACATTTGCTGAGTGCGAGAGGAAAATTCTCTCTTGGCCTCTCTCATTTCAACCGGTCCGGTGGCTCAATGGCTAGAGTCGCCGACTCCAGTTTGAAAAAAAAACTGGGTTCGATTCCCCCGTCAATTAAAAAAAAAAAGGTAAAATAAAAAAATTTAAAAAAAAATATTTAAAAAAAAAATTTTTTTTTTAATATCGGAAAATAAAATTGTAAAAAAAAAATGTTTAAAAAAAACGTTAAAAAAATAAAACGTTTAAAAAAAATATCTGAAAAAAAATGTAAAAAAAATGTTTAAATCTAATTTGTATTAACTAAAAATTAGTAAATACGTGTAAATAAAGTAATATATTGATTTTCAGAATACACTCAATACATAAATAAGAATTTATGTAGGGGATGTAAGTTGTAAAATAAAATTAATTTTAGAAATTTATTTTAGTTCGCTTTTTTCCGCTCAGTGTGTCACTAAACAATCCGCTCGCCTGCAGCTAGTTTATTGCCTCGAATGTTGGCTCATTTGCTCGCCACAAATTTGTCATCCAACGGGCAAAATGCCAGGAACAGCAAACAGCAAACTCACCTCAGTCCGATTCAACAGATCCAACAACATCTTCACATATTCTTAGCCATTTGTTCGATTGGCGCAACATTTTGTCAGTTTGCCTCTCGATTTTATGAGGCCGCGCGTTGTGAACTGAACTGCCAACACCTCCGCAAAATACTTCTAGACTAGTTTATGTTATTGGCCACATAAAAAATCCTAAATCATATTTTACATGTGAGTTCTGTGCACAAAATCGAGCAACTAAAAAAACAAATACGCCCATTTTGTTTCTTTTTATATTAAACGCTTATGAAATGTTAAGCTTTTAGGCATATTTAATGTCGACCCAATGATCCAAATTAACCAAGTGTGTTTATCTAAATATCTTTGAGCGCATCGAAAACAATCGCCTAAAGTCATTATCAAATATATAGATTTAAGTAAAAGCATTCAAAAGTTGCTGCAATTGTGAATAATTTTAAAAATAGGCCTAAAAATAGGCAATGAACACAATCATAATGTTTACAGTTTACTTACACTTTGTAAGATGAATTTAACAAATAAATACATTTGTAATACAAAGATGTAATATTCGTTTACTCAATGATTTAAAACGATAGAAATCTAGTCATTTTAACTATCATTGTTTTTTCTAAAATTACAGATAAATCAATTTTCTAACAAATCGAAATCACAAAAATTAACATAAATCAAAAACCAATTTTGAGTGGAAATAAAAATTCCAATTTTAAATAAAATGTGAAAAATGACAACTTAAAATATAATGTTAGAGCAAGTTCCAAGAAATAATTTCATAAATAAATATTTAGTGGCACTGCAACTCACACCAAAATCAGGTAAAAAAAAATTGTTTAACAAGTTCAAAACTTAAGTGCCAAAAAATCAAAAAAAACGAATGAATCTTGTGTTTAATTAATTATTTAACTAATCAAAACATATACATACATGTAATTATGTCATGTTATTCAATCAAAATAAAATTGAAATCACTAATATTTAATATTCCAAATTGATGGCTGCACTAAATGCGAGAAATTTCGAGCAGCCGCCTAAAAGTAGGCCATGTAAATGTAAAGTGTGTAAATTAATAATGTCGCCAAATCACGTATACGTAATGAGGAGAACTAATGCATGCAAAATGGCAACGGCAACGGCAAAACTAATATGAAAATTGTGTCAAACTAATTACAAGAAATCAATAAGCGGTATAACATAACATACTTATAGTACGAGGAGAGGTTGTTTAGTTGGAAGGCGAGAGTCAAGTTGCAAATGAAGTCGCAAGTTGCAATGCACAAGTGAATTGTGACCAAGTCGCCAAGGTAGTCAACGTCATCCTCTCTTCAGCCTCATCCTTGTCTTGAACCACAAAAGGACAACTGTTCACTGTGTTCTGGTACAGGCGAACTAAGTAAGGCGAACCACGTCACAGGCTGCCTCTGCAATGCGACGTCGCGACGTTGTTGCTGAAAGTTGAAGACACAGAGACGGGCAGACACAGTGCAACTTAAACTGTAATTGGCCGTGCAAAAAAGCAACCTACCCTCCCCTCCCCTCTCCTTCCCACCCCCTCTCCTACCCGCTCTACATATAAAAAAAAGGACAACACACCGCAGCAACAACAAAGTCAAGCCAAGACCAGAAACCAGCACGTATAAAGTTTCAGCTCACTTTGGGACAAGACAACACAACACAAGACCCAAAAAAAAAATCAAGTAAAAAGGCAACAGTCGAGTTGCTCGACTTTTCGGTGCCCAGTACCCCCATCATCACAGTTGTTTGATTCAATAACCATTTATAAAAATAATTAATTTAAAAAAATATATTAGGAGAAATATTCGAATAAAGAGACAACGCTTTTTTTGAAAAACAAATTTTAAAAAAAAGGAAAATTTCTAAAAATAAAAAAGTTAAAATAAAAATTTTTTCAAATGCTTGGAAAAAATACCTTTTATTAGGTAAAAAAAAATGTAAGAAAATATTTAGTAGTTTAATTAATTTAGTCAGTGGAATCTTTTTCTCTATACAGAAGAAAAGACATTATCAGCAACTGATAAGCCTGTATTCCTTACTGGGTACTGGGCTACAAAGGGAACACAACGAGGGCTGCATTTCCTTTTCCTTTGCCTTTTGTCCATTCCGCTGCCCCTGCCACGCCCACAACAACGTGTGCACTTGTTTGCATACGAAACGAAACGAAACAAAGATGTATTTATAGGCGTAGTGGGCAGAGGGGGCGTGGCAGCAGAGAGGCCAGTCTATTAGTCTATTAGTCTATTTTCGTGCTGTGCTATTGAACCCAATAGAGCTGCGATCCGCTTGGAAATGGAAATGGAAAGTGAAGGTGGTGCAAATGTTGTGTTGTGTGATGTTTTTTGATGTGAGACTTTTCTCTAAGTGTTTGACAGGGGAATGTGAAGGGGATATACGGAAATTGTCACTGCAGTTCATTTCAAATTCAAATTCCAAAAAAAATGACAGCGAATCCTTGGCAAATCCAGGGCCAGGATAACCGCAGCAGCAAAAGGACAACGGAAGGACACTTAATGCCATTTGCTGTCTGTTCTCCTCCTCCTTTTTTCAGCAAAGGTCACACACCATTTTCAAACATTCTCCTGCGCATATTTTTGCTAAAACTGTTTTTCTCTTCTTCTTGTTTTGTGTCTTGCACTTGAAATTTTCGAGTTGACGCTTGGAAAATTAATGCAAGTGTCAAGTTTTTAGTCTGCAGACTGAAGGACATGTCCTTGTCTGTGCCCAAGGCAAACTAAATTAAATCTGTAAAGGCTTTAATGGATTATGTTATTATTATTATACCCGTTACTTACAAAATAAGTAAAAGGGTATATAAGTTATTAGAATATTACGTATTTTTTAGTAATTGACGTAATTTATTATTATAAGCTATCATCCGACTTAATCGCAACAATATCGGCCAATCCGAATGGAAGTAATGGCTGATTTAAGTTTCAATCAATGCAAGTGCCTAAAAGTATGCAATAAAAAATATTTTAAATTTTTCCGCTTGTGGCTATTCTTCAAAACACACGAAATAAGAGCTTGAAGTTTCAAATAAATAATACCTATTTTTATTTTTGTTACACTTTCATTTATTGAATTTCAAGTTAAATATGTATTCGATACGATTTAGCTGTAGTTTCCATTTCTTTTTTTGTTTTTTATGATATGCGTCGCGTTTCTAAAGTATGTAGTTTCGAATTTGTAGAGTGCTTAGAAGAGAGATTTCCAACAGAATACTAAATTTAACAATAACGATAACTGGAGCCAACAGTTTTTGGCCCTGCTCTTTAAATATATATGAACAAGTATTGAGTTGTAGTTGTAGTTTTATTTTGTTTCTAGATCAAAAACGTTTTCTACTTTGTCATGTTTTGGGAGAGAGCTCTTAAAGTACTCTAGTAATTATTCGTAATTTGTCGAATATTTCCATTATGATTGATTGATTGACATCAAGTAACATCTAGCAGTAAATACGAGAGTGAGTTAATATGCAATTACATCATGATTATTCTCTTATAAAGCTATGGGTTGTAATAATAATAATAATAATTATAATATATATTTAAAAGACATTTGTCTTATTAATTAGATACTATATACGATTATGGTATATCATCATGTAGTTTTCTAAATTCATACTTAACTCTGATAGTGCAAAACGTGTATTTTTACTAGGTATACATATACATATACATTTATATAAAATTCTCATTTCGAATACATTTAGAACACGAAAAATATTTTGTAGTTGGCAAACCAATCAAATTCATGCAAGATAGACTAGAGGCCAAGTTAACAATTTGTTTGGACTCTTCAATAACCGTCTGAAATCGGCACAAGGTCTATTGTTTTCCATTTGCCTGGCTTAAAAAAGAAACAAAAACTGAAACAGAAACAAAACTCGAACCCATTCCAACACTTTGCTGACATTGTCAAAACTTTCGACAATTTTTGTTAGTTTTTCATTTGCTTTTTTTTTAATCGCAAAATAAAAAGCAAAAGTTCATATATGTGTCTGTTTGTCCTTAAACTTTGCCAATTTTCCAAGTACAGTATGTATTATTAGTGTATATATAAGTATATAAATATTCGTATTCTGTTTGCTTTGGTTTGGTATCAAAAAATTCGTATAAAAAACGTTTGCTTAACAAATTCTCATAGTTTTCGTATATAAATCTGTCTTTAAAAATTGTGTATTGCATTTAGTTTCATAATTCCAAAAACATAATTTCGGTGTGTTTTTATTTAATTTATAATTCGAATTATTCGCGCTGTTGCTTCAAGCGACATTTTGCAGTTGCCATTTGCTTTTGTTGTTGGCTCTTAGCTCGTACATACACAGAGCGAAAAAGTCAAGTTTAAACAGTTTCAAAAACCGTTTCCAAATACCATTGCTGTAATGAAAAACTTAAAATTTTCAATGTTTATTTTAAACCAAAATCAGAGCAGAAATTGTCGAAATATCAAAAACTTATGAAACAACAAAAAATTTAAGTATTGTTTGCATATTTGGTACTTTTAGCATTAATGGTATAAAAGTTATTTTACTTAAAGTAATGTAAATAATAATTAAATACAGATAAAAAAAAGTTATTTAATAATAAAAAAAAAACAAATAACATTAATTACGTTACCGTCCCTGATTTTTCATGCTCATTTCTATGTAACTTAATAATGTAAATAATAATTTAAAACGGATAAAAAATGCATTTTAATTAAAAAAAAAAAAAACAAATAATATTAATTTCGTTATTGTCCCTGATTTTTCATGCTCATTTCTATGAAACTAAGATCGTTTTTCTTATTTGAAGATTGTTTGTACTTGTTCGTAGAATTGTTGTGATTCGAATTTCAATTTGTGCGTAGTACTTTTTCTCTCTGTGTACGAGCCATAGGGTTGTCATTGCCATCAAACCATCAAAACCGAAATATGAATGCCAATTTGTTGCGTATGAGTCGCGTGTGCCACGCCCCTTTTTCTGTTGTTGTTGTTGTTGGGTGGGTGGGTCGCCTAGTTGCCTGCTCAATAGGTAATGCGTCCCAGGCGCGTTGCGGGCTGCAGGGTCGTCGGCTCGGTGCTGGGCAGCTCGCCACAACGCTGCAGCCAGCTCCAGGCCTGGCCACAAAGCACACCGACTCTGGCCAACATTCAGAAGCAGTTGCTGCGCCGCTTTGACTCCGATGACGACGATGTCACTGAAGTTGTTGTTGCTGTTGCTGCTGTTGTTGTTGCTGTTGCTGCTGCTGTTGTTGCTGTTGTTGTTGGCAACAACACAGCCGCGTTCTATGATTTCTTCAGCTTGGAACCGCGTGACTTCTTCACCAGAAAACACGTGAGAAACTCAATGGGCGATGGCACCTTCTGTAAACTCTCCTCGGAGCTGGATTCTGTCGGTGTCAGCTGATGCTGATGATTGCACTTGACGCCACGCCCACTCGCCCCAGTTGCGTCCATTTCGAGGGCGTGTCGGTAATAATTCTTGCAGCATTTCTTTGATAAATTATACATGCGAACGGTGCGATCAATGCCCTCATCGTCCTCCTCCTCGCCAGACTTCAGATTCAATCCCATTCCACCCACGCCCACATCATGTGAATTGGATTTGACCATCACCATTTTGGCAGTGTGTACTTGTTGTTGTTGTTGCTTTTGATGTGGTTGCTGTGATTGCTCCTGGTTGTTCTCCTGCTGCTCGCCCGGCAATCTCTGCTGCGGTTCCCTCAACTCCCTCGGCTCCCTAAAAGAATTTGTACTAATCATTCTACGAATACGAAAATTTGCAAGCAAATCTTAGGAAAACAAAACTTGGAAGCACCTTAACTTGGATATTAAAATTAGGAAACCCATATTCGGAATTGTTAATTTAAGACTAGGTAAGCAAAATTGTGTTGGCAACAGTTGGAAAAAGTCGATAACAAATATTACTTATTAAGAATTCCACAATTTTAACTATTTTTAACTAAAGTTTTATACTTTTTTCAAGTTTTGGAAGTACTTTTTAAAAGGAGAATTTCAATCAGAATTACGAGAACATTTACAAAAATAAAGGTACTTAGAGCAATAAATTCGGAATTCGCATCGCAGCCGTTACATGTATAAATAGAGAGAATACGTGTGTTCTATAAATAGCGGCGGCTTGTGCTCTCACGATGCGCCTCTTCGGCTTTTAGTTCTCTCACGAAACATCTGATCGCCTGATCCTTTCTGATGTCAGCCGCTGAGCTGCGTTCAATGAGGAGAGACCGTACACTGCAACTGATGCTCCGCTCTCTTTATATCGCCAACTTTAACGGTGCGACAGTTCGAATATGATTTGAGTTAATTTTTTCTGTGTAAGCTACGCACACTAGCGCAATTTTTGATTGTGTGAGTCTGAACAGCACTGTTATAAAACAATTATTTAACTTAATGAAATTAATATTAAATACCATTATTTTTTTTTTCAATTTTAAAAACAATGACACTAAAATAAATAATGTTTTCCGGCAACTATTTTAAAAATACAAAAAATAACTATGGCTTCTATAATTTTTGTTATCAGTGTAAGTGCTGCTATTGTTGTTTTTGATTTGCATGCTTTGTTTGAGTTCCTCAAGCTGCATTGCTTCCCACATAATTGGCTACAAATTATAAATGTGTTTTTTTGGAAACTCTAATCGAGAGTGTACCGTTGCGTGGTGGTCTCCTCGACCTCGTCGACCTGCTCGAGATTGTTCTGGGTGTCATCGTAGAACTTGTAGCTGCGATAGCGCGCATGTCGCCCCTGCCAATCCCGGCCCGTCCAGTCGCTGCTCGCGGGCAGCGACAGCTGGATGGTCGGCGTCCGATAGTACTGCCGATGCGGATGGAAGCCCAGGCCAAAGTCATCCATGTAGGACTGCGTGTGGATGTTGTCCAGCTCATCGGCCACACTCAGCAGAAATGGTAGCGTCGACATTTCGATTTGCTGATTGTGCGTCGTACGATTTTTATTTATTTATTATCTATTTTTGTAATTTGATTTTCAATTTCAATTTGCAATTTACAATTTACGTTTGGCCTGGTTTGTTTTCACTTTTCACGCGGCGGTGCAAATGTGTGTAAGTATCTCTGTATCTATGCTATCACACAGATGCCGATACAGATACAGATACAGATACAAATGCACACACACTATTATAGATACTGCACTTGGTTGCTTTTGCTTTGCTTTTTGCTTTGCTTTTTGCTTATTTTTTGCTCAACTTTTGCACTCGGCCGAGGCACTGGCTCTGTTTTTATTGCTGCTTCTATTTCTACTTCTGTCTCTGCTGCTTCTTCTTTTGCTCGGAACTCGAATTCGGTATTCGGACTCGGTATTTGAAGAGACTCCGCTCGCAGGCACTGCACGGACTCGAAACTCAAACAGAACTGAACTGACAAACTGAAACAGCACGAAATGCAATTTTGCCAGCGTTGCACGAACTGCGATTATGTTGGTTCACCATCATCATCATCATCATCATCATCATGAAGGGAAACTCCTTCGGCTCTCTCTCTCTCTCTCTCTCACTCACTCTCTCTCTCTCCGGCCGGTCACGCGCTCCTGACGAGCGAAATTACCGATGACGATGACGATGTTGCCACGAAGTGCAGCTGAAAAACCCAAACAAAAATACAACTAAAAACCCCGAATCCTCTCCCTTTGCACCCCCGCCCCCCGACACTCCTCTCCCCCTTACTCTTCTCCCTCTTCTTTCTCTTGCTCTTCAACAGAAAGCCAGTGCAACTACTAGTTTTGGGTCTACGCTCGGTTTTATGCTTTGATTTTGTTTCGCAGTGCAACGCGGCGTATGCGTGTTATTATGAGTCGCCCAAAGCGAAAGGGGATGAAGAGCGAGGTGTGGAGGGATGATGGGAATTGGGGGTGGAGATGAGGGTGAGGGTGAGGGTGAGGGTGAGGGTGAGGGTGAGAGACAGGGACGAGCTCGGGCCTTGAACAAGCTGCGTTTTCCTTTCACAAGAATTTTCCTTTCGCGCTCATCGCGCCTTATTCTCATTAGTTTAATTTGTTTCTATACCCTGTGCCGCAAGTAAAATCTACTTTAAATAAGAACTATGATTTTTTACAAATTAAAGCTGAGAACTAGATTCGAATGAATGGGAAATTTTTAAATTTAATTTCTTTCAGCTTTGAATTTAAAATGTTTATTAACATTTAAACTGATATTATAATATTTTTCGTGTCGCACTTATATGTACCTATATATATTAGAGTGGGTCAATTTGTATGGAGCAAAAATAAATTTTTTTTCGATTTCAAGCGGTTGTCAAAATCGTAATCTACGACGAATTCTAAGAAGATTTGCCCAAGAAACCATGGGTCTAAAGTCAAAATCGAGCTTCCGATTTTTAGCGTGAAATATGGGAAATCGTATGAAAAGTCAAAAATTATCATAATTTCTCGTTAAAAATCGGAAGCTCGATTTTGACTTTAGACCCATGGTTTCTTGGGCAAATCTTCTTAGAATTCGTCGTAGATTACGATTTTGACAACCGCTTAAAATCGAAAAAATTGACCCACTCTAATATATATACTTACTTATACTATGATTTTTAAATAAATATTAAAATTTAATTATTATTTCACAACATTTTGGTTTGAATCAAATATAAAGATTAAGAAGTTTTAAAATTACATGAATTTAAAAGTATATTTAAGAATTATATAGTTTATCAAATTTTCTCATTCATTTAGCGAATTTTTTCCATTTAGTGTAAGTTTTACGCAGTATGTCGAATGACCTCTGCTTAGGGTATCTCGTAGTCGGCTAAAGCTTCCACACTTGTGTTTTCTCCTCTCAGACTAATGGCCTCCAGCATTGCAGGCTGCATTGCGTCCCTGGGCTGACTGTTCCGAAGGACAACAACGGCGACTGCGACTGCAACGGCGATTGTGTGTGTGTCCTGCATCTATGTGTGTGTGTGTGTGTGTGTGTGCGTGTGCGTGTGTGGTGTGTGCGCGATGAAATCATAATGCTCAATAATTCATTTTATGGAATTATTGCGCAGGTGGCCAACGTTGACGTCAAGTGGAAATCACTGCCAAATTTAATAGAATTCGATCGTATAGAAAATTGATGAATTATTCAGTCAACTTTATAGTCCTTGAGACTAATTTTAATTAGGCAATTTAATTCAACAAGAACTGTTTGCCTTAAGATAACGATTTGTGGCATTTGTCTTTAAAAAATATTTAAAAATATTCAAGAATTTAAATTTCGTTCAAACATTTTGTTCCTTAAAAAATCGATGTTTAAGTTAAGGGTCCTTTTTGAAAATTCAAAATTCAAGTTTTAGCAACAGTGTGACTTCTTAAAATGCATATTCTTCTGCTCGCAGTTGATTTGGGAAGAACAAAGTGCCAACATTATTCATTCAGCTGCATAAATCCGCAAATCCCAAGCAATTGGCTTAGTTGAAGTTTAGTAGGAAGTCAGTTGGGTCAAAGCTGCAAAGCAAAGCAGTCAACGAGCCTGGCAATTATGCAGAAATGCTTTGCTGCAGGGCACAACAACAACAACAACAACAACAACAAGAAGAAGAACAATGTGTAAGTTGAAAAAGTGTTTGCACACAATCAAAGAGAAACACACACACACACACACACACACACATGTCCTGTCTGTCTGGCTGTCTGTTAGACACACTTAAGCCTGCCACTTATTGAGAGCAATAGACAGACGGACAGGCAGACAGACAGATGAGTGACAAACAAAGACAGCAATAGGAAAAGAGAGTAGAAAGAGTCGAGCACATAAATCTCTCTCCAAATGACACAGTTCCAAAGCAGACAGACAGACAGACAGACAGAAAGGAGACCTAAGTAAAAGTGGGAATTTGCAGGAGTAGGAAAAGAAGTCAAGTCAACTGCTCATCAACCGGTCGCTCACTTTAGGCCAGGCCTAGACGGACAGACGCACAAATGATGCCATGATGTCCATGCACCTTGGAGTGCCCCCGTTGACGATGACAACAACAACCACAACGACAACAACAACAACCATACGAGAATTTGATGAGGGGGCCCTTTGGCCCTTTATCTTTATTCTTAGCCCCTGGTCATGTTCATGTTCATGTTCATGTTCATTTGACCAGGCCAAAGCTCTGGCAATGTTCTCTGCAAATACACACCCAAAACAAACGAGTGAAAACACTTTCCTCGAGCTTCCGACTAGAAAGATACCCGTCACTCAGTATATAAAAAATGAAAAATACACTTTTTTCCCTAATCAACTTACCTTAGCATGTCTCTTTACAGTATTTTTGGCTAGCCTAGTTCACTCCGATTTATCTGTCACCTTTTTAACTACCTTACCAATTTTTTCATTGAAATAGTTCACTTCGAATCAGAAGCCCAGAGGTAAAACAGCTTTTTTTTTTTGTGTTCTTTGTGAATAATTTGGTAAGAAAGTTAAATACTTAATTTTATATTCTGTTGAATAGCAATATAGTAATTGTTGTTCGCAGATTTCGGGTCATTTTGAAAACTAAGTTCCTTAGTCCTTTGGTGTCGAATGCTCCAATTTAATATAGTTTTTCGGTAACAGTCTAGTACCGGAACTACTCTCAAAAAAAAAAAAAAAAAAAAAAAAGGGCGATTTATCATGAATTTTGGTGAACAAAATTTTACCGGGTCTCTGCTAGTTTTTTTTTAATTGAATTTTGAATTTTGAAATTTTGATATTTTCAATGCAAAATGAGCTTTTGCATTGTTGTTTTCGGCAACTTGTCACTAATATGAGACGTTTACCAACACTACATTTTCTCTACAATTTTTAAGTGTTTTCCAGCACTATTACGCTAGAACAGAAACATGTTTAAAATGTGCATACAAAAAAAATAAAACCAAAGGAAATATTTAAATTATGTATAAATTAACTTTAACTTTAACTTTTTTTAAAAAATGTTTCGCCTGCGACTTGCTTTCCACATATCACATATCACTTGTATATTGAAAAACACACAAAAAACGGTCATGTTGGAGAAAAAGTAGTGTTGGAAAACGTTCCACATTATCGAAAAGCAACCCTGAAAACCCCAAAGCAACCATGCAAAAGCCAAAGCAACCATGAAAAACAGAAAACAAGAAGGAAAAAAGTGAATTTTTAACCAATTTTCAAAGTTCAATAAAAAAAAAACTAGCAGTGACCCGGTAAAAATTTGTTCACCAAAATTCATGATAAATCGCCCTCTTATTTGTTTTGTGTTTTTTTTTTTATTTTTAAGAGTAGTTCCGCAACTAGACCTTTACCAGTTTTTCTAAGCAGCCCCTACAAGAGACGTCAACATCTTCCAAAAAACCTCCACTTCATCATGGCAGCAAGAAACCCTTTCAATGCTCAAAGCCTGGCCCAGAGTGAGGAAGCACCAGGCGATGATTCTGCTGGCGGCTTGACGCCACCGCCAGCTAAACGTCAACGAGCTGCGGTCTCCCGGTGCGGTCTGCGGTCCTTGGTGGTTTTTGGCATCGACAACATCGGCGACCTTATAGACGAGTGCGTTGAAGCAGCCGGCAGCAACTTCATATCGATCGTGGGTCCTAGGGGCGCCATCATCTTTGAATCGCATCTGCTATCAGCTTTAGAGGCTATCGCGGATCTGGCCCGATCCCTATATCTGAAGACCAAAGACGGCGAAGACATTCCTAGGCCATGGCTCATCACCAGTGTCAACGGGCTGCCTGCATCGCTATCACCAGCCTGGGTTGCTGCCAAAATAACGGCGCTTGGACACACGCCGCTCAGCGTAGCCAATATCAGAGGGTCCAACCACAAACCAAGAAACAGCTTCTGGGTCCAACTTAAAATTCAGGAGAACAATTGGGATTTTCTTAAGTTGAGGTCTCTCGGTACATTTAAAATTGAAATCAGGTCGGCCTGGATAGGCTCTCGGGCTCTAGACATCCCAGAGTTTCCCGATACGCCACCCGCGGCCCAAGTTCTGCCACCCGCGGTCTAAGACTCAAATATTCAATATTCAGACAATTCTGTAATCAATTCCAACACTGGATTCTTGGGCTGCTGTTAATTACCAACATTCCAGCGTTTCATTTTGTTAACCAATGCGGCAATTTTCGTAAAAATATAAATAGCACAAATGACAAATTGGGTTGACTTTAATCATTATTATTATTCAAATATAAAGTAACTAAAATTTTGACATTGGAATAAAATATTAATATAAAAAAAAACTTTATTTAATTAGCATTGAGATACAATTTTTTTAAAAATAGAAATTGTATAACGTTAAATAATGTTAAGACAAATTTAACAACAAATTTAAAAAACAAAAAAACAGTATATAATGTTGAGTACACTACGAATAGAAGCTACCCTAGGCACTCAACGAGTAGCCGAGATATACACTAGCACATGAAAAACTATGCGTACACCCTTATTTTTGCATTTAACAGCTATGTTAGGGAAGTTATCACAGTAAAAAAAATATATTTGGAAAGGTCGTTCAAATTCCGTTTAAATGATGCAAAAATATTCTTAACCCATTAAGTACCCATTGAATATTTTGAGTTCAAAAAAAAGTCCTAAAAATGACCATTTTAACCCATTTTTCCTCATTTTCATGCAAAAAGTGCCTTTTTTGCAGTTTTCAAACAATTTAAAAAAATACTAACAAAAATATTTTTGAAAATTTGTTTTTGCAATTATTCCTAGAATTGTTTCAAGAATTTTTTTGCATCCCAACATTTTTTGGAAAAAATCGAGGAAAAAAGTTGAAAAAGTTTTTTGAACTCAAAATATTCAATGGGTACTTAATGGGTTAAGAATATTTTTGCATCATTTAAACGGAATTTGAACGACCTTTCCAAATATATTTTTTTTACTGTGATAACTTCACTAACATAGCTGTTAAAGCAAAAATAAGGGTGTACGCATAGTTTTTCTGGCTAGTGTACGTATTTACAAGCACGGTGAAGAGCCTTTTTTATGCATTGCTCATACGCCGCGTTGCCCTCATTTGATGCTCGCTGCGTTTTGCATGCCGCCTAATCCATTTAATTGCATTGGAAGCAATGGGTTTTTTCTGTTTTTGTTTTTGTTTTTGTTGTAGTTTTTATTGGGGCAAAGAGTACGCAGAATATGGCAGCGTTTGGTTTGATTTGATTTGCAGTTTGCAACTTGCGAGCATAATAAAAATTAGAAATGCATTCAGAATCGCATATATATGAAAACAGAAACTTCTACCTTTGCCATGTCCTTGTGCCAGTTGGCAATCGTTGACTGACGACTACTACGACTGACTGGCAAACTGATTGAGTGACTGATTGAGTGAATGACTGACTGGTTGACTGACATCACCACAAATCAAATTATCTATAAATTGCACGACATCGATGGGGATATTTTTGTGTGCTTTGCATGTTGAGTTCGAATTTTGATTGTTCTTGGATGCCGTGTGAAATTTCATACTTCATTCATATCGAATGCCTAAGATTTCGATTTGATTTGATTTTTACACCATACGATATAATCGTTCTCAGCTCGGAGCACACATGCAATCAATTTATAGAGCACAAACTGCCAAAATTTGTTTTTGCTTGCTTTCTTTCTTACTTTCCTTCTTGCTGGCCTATTCTAGGTATTTACTCGAGATTTGAATTTAATTTTCAGGTCACACAAACGAGGACACACTGTGTCAGTGTGTCTATGTGTTTGTGTTTGTGTGTTTGTGTGCAGCCTTATGGGTGCAAAAGGATGTGCCAGTTGCTTTGCTTTGCTCGCTAGTCAAGTGACAAGCCAGGCACAAAAAATGCAATAAATATTTAAATTGCGATATCAACAAACTGCACGCAAATACAAAAAAACAACTCAACTGGGCTCAGGACCCTTCAAAAACTAGGCTAAATTGTGAATAATGCAACAAAATAATTAAAAGGATTGTGGCACCATTATTTTAATTAAAAGTCTTGCAAATTTACTCAGGAGCTGGCAAATTTTGCAAGTCAAATTTATAAGTTTTTAAATGAAATCTCAACAAGTCAAAATTACATATAAAAGAAATGTTAAATTTGTTAAATTTGTATTTCTTTTCATATTTGATTTATTATGTTATTGAAATTTGTTTAATTTTAATATTATACTTAAACTTTTATTGTTGCGTCGACTGCTTTTAGCTTGACCATATAAACATGAATATGTAAATAAAGAACTAAAAATAAAATTAAATTTAAATATAAATAAATCAATAAGAAAATAAATGAGTAAATAAATAAATAAATAAATAAATAAATAAATAAATAAATAAATAAATAAATAAATAAATACATAAATACATAAATAAATAAATACATAAATACATAAATAAATAAATACATAAATATATAAATAAATAAATAAATAAATAAATAAATAAATAAATAAATAAATAAATAAATAAATAAATAAATAAATAAATAAATAAATACATAAATAAATAAATAAATAAATAAATAAATAAATAAATAAATAAATAAATAAATAAATAAATACATAAATAAATATATAAATATATAAAAATAAAATAAATGAACTAATAAATAAATAACTAAATACAAAAAATAAATCAATAAGAAAATGATTGAATAAATAAATAAATTATTATATAAATATAAAATCAATAATTAATTAATAATAATTATTAAATAAATAACTAAATACATAAATAAATAATAATTAAATAAATAAATATATGTATATAATATATATTTACATTATTGTTAATGCATTATTATTGTATTTGATTATTGTTCTTCTTTTTCAATCGTTTAATATTTAAAGCTTTAAATTTTTGCACAACTACAACAACCACTTAACAATTTATATTAAAAAAAACAGCAACAACAACAGCTGTAAATTAACAACAAACAGCAACAACAACAATCGTGTCAAGTTCAACAAAAGCTTCACCCGCTGCTGTTGTTGTTGTTGTTGTTTTGCCTTTTTCAATCAAATTCGCGGCACGCACAAAACCAAAAGCAAAACCAAAAGCCAAAAAAAAACCTGTTAATGCGTTGGGCAGATTTCTTGTGTCTTTTTTTTTGCTGCCATTCGAAAAATGCACCCACGCTGGTGTTGAAAGAGAGTTGCAACTTTTGCTCTGAAGCAAACCAAAGAGACCGCAACGAGAAAACGCTTATTGAGAAAGAGAGTGAGAGAGAGAGTGAGAGGCAGCGATATGACCTTAAAGATAGTTGACAAAAAAACAGGAATACATTTGATTTATTTCATTATGATACACAGATCCCGCAACTAAACAGACTTGCTAAATTATAGCCCAAAAATCAAACATAAGTTAACGCAATTTTTGAAACAAACTCAAAAATGAAATTGAAAAATAAAAGCGAATTTTGTAGCACTAATTTGCTAATTTTTATAGCCAAATTACACACAAAGCAACATAAAAACGTGTTGCTCATCAGCAACACAGCTACAACAACAACAACAGCAACAACTACAACAACTCAACAAGTCACAGCATCATTAAAGACCTGGAACTTGGGACAGACCCAACAAATTTTCAACTCTTTCAGCTGTCAATGTGGCACTCGCTTCTTTTCGCTCTCTCCCTTTTCCTCTTTATCTATCTATCTGTCTCTCTCTTGCTATATATCTGTCTCTATCTGTTTCTCTTCACAGTCAATTAACAGGGCTACCTGTGCAGACTGATCGCTCAGAGGGCTTACACTGCGCGAAAAATTGTTTAGTAAATAAAATACATATTTTTTTTATCATAATACATTTTAATAGATAATTTATTACATTTAAAAACAATATTTGAATAGTTTTTTTTTAGAATCTTTTTTATAATTACAATCTACACAATACAATTTTATATAGTCAATTAAATATAAGCAAATAAAGTCTTTTAAAAGGGAAAAATATGTTTATTTATTTATGTTCGAGTTTTATGTATAAAATGTAAATGATACAAAATAAATGATAAAATATTTTATATTTAATTCAATCACTTTACACTGACTATTTTCATATTTAACGTAAGAGCAAAGGCAAAATATTTAAATCACTTTGATTTAAATCAAATTTAATAATCACACTTAATATTTAAATAGTTTTTTTCAGAAGTAATTTCATTTTAAGCTAACAATCTGTACAATATAATTAAATATAAACATATTTTGAATTAGTAATAACATCTTTGAAAGTTTCTTTGAATGTTGTTTAATAAAATTAAAAATGTTGGAATTTTAAAGATGAAATGCAAATAAAATTGTTTATATAATAAATAAAACATTTTACTTTAAAATTTAATTTGAATAGTTTTCTTTTCAGAAGCTTTTCATACTATACAATTTGATATTTAAACATTTTATAAAACCAGTGAAATTTTATTTAAATAAAAAAGGTTGCTTATTAAATTAATTATGTTACAAAACGAAAATTAATTTATTCATATTTAAATAATTTTCAATGTTTAACATAAATTAACAGGGCAAAATATCGAAGTTAAAATTAAAAAACTTTACTGCATTTTTCGCTGAGTGTAGAGGGGTAGGAGAGGAGGAGGGAGGAGGGCAGAGGAGGTCGCCAGCTGCTCACAAGTTGAGGCGAGTTAAGTGAGTGACGAAGTCGCCGCATTTTGCTCTGAGCTTGTCTTGAACTTTGGCAGTCGTTTACGGTTGTTCCAAGCGCCGCGTTGCTTCAAATCCGCGCAACGATCTCTATAAACAACGAACTGAAAACTCAACAAACTACCAAACTATCGAATATTCCCGGTAATTAAGACTAAAATAAATGAAATTTAATTCGATGCTTGACCTTCTTCGATTCGCGTGCGCCTGTGAAATAAATGTGTGTTGATTTTATCGTTCCTCATATATAACCTATATCCCACCATAGATTATATCTGCAACCCTGTTACGTTCACTTCAGGTGTGTGTGTGTGTGTGTACATATGTGTGTGTGTTATATAGAACAAATAAAAATGTGTCGCAAATATCTTGAGCTGTCAGTTGGTGGATGAGCTTCAACGCGTCAATTTGTGTCGACCCAATTAAATAAGTCAAAAAATATATTTTTACAAAAAATATTAACAAAAAAAAAAACAAAAGCTTTCACCTAACAAAGCGCTTAGGCGAAAACTTGTTTTTTTCAACGCTTTTACTACGACAACACGGCAAAATAAAAGACATTATAAATTTCAATATTTGTGATGTGTGTACATAGATTTGTACATATGTAAGACAAACCTAAAACTAAACCGAACCGAAGTTGAAGTTGAAGTAAAGTAAAGTAAAGTAAAGTAAAGTGAACGAAGCCAAAGCTAACCCCAACAACAACAACAACAACAACAACGAACGCATCACAGCGCATTCAACAACTTGTTTATTTCAAAATATACATATATATTTGTATGTATATACTTGTATATAACAAAAAGGCAAAACCTGAAAGCGCGTATATCTTATAAATAGTGCGCTTTGTTTCGGCACCCCAACAAAAAAACCAACAAACAACAACCACAACAACAACAACAATCTTGACGTAGGTCAGGCGACTTTAATAAATAAACCAAGCAAAAAAAAAAAAAGCTATGCGCTGATTGAATTTGCCGGCTAAATTCAAGTTGAAGTTGAAGCGAATAACTTTTTTGAGCCCGGTTCACAAATTGGCTTATGGGTCAGCAGCACTTGATCTTGATCTTTAACTGAAGTTTATTGGAGTTACAACAACAACAACAACAACAACAACAAAATGATCCATTGGTCACTGATTGTCAGCGCTTTGGGCGTCACTGTTGCCGTTCTTGGTGGATACTGCGGTTGGTCACTGTTCCCCACAATGATTCACAAAAAGGTCGAACAGGTGAGTTTTAGAATTTCACACACAATCTGTAATTCAGTGTTAGAAATAACTGTTAAGAAGTTCGGCATACAGTGAAGGAACAAATAATAGAAACACGAGTTAATTTGACAGTTTAAACCATTAATTTTATAAAAAGACTAGGGGGCTCCGCCCCCTGCTCGCTTCGCTCGCCAACCCCCGCTCGCTTCGCTCGCAAAATTGAAAAGAAGGTCTTTTGTTGTCCAGCTTAACTAACTTAAACTCCTCACTTCGCTCGCCAACCCGCAGCTCGCTTCGCTCGCATTTTGCATCCGATTGTTCCTATGGCAGCTATATGATATAGTGATCCAAATTGGACCAAAGTTGGTCAGAATTTAGGAGACAGTTCCAAACATACAATCACTGAGTTTGGTTGAGATATCTAAAGAAACAAAATAGTTTTTCATACTAAAGGATATTTTGCATCCGATTGTTCCTATGGCAGCTATATTATATAGTAACCCGACTTTGACCAAAGTTGGCCAGAATGTTAAAAACAGCCCCAAACATACAATCTGTGAGTTTGGTTGAGATATCTTAAGAAACAAAAAAGTTTTTCATACTAAGCAATTCCGTGACCTTTGACCTTGATTTTGACCCACTTACAGGTTGAATTTCGCCAAACGCCGTCTTATTGCACGATGAAATTATCTCACCTATGTTGTGTGAAAATTTCAGCTTTCTATCTTTTACCGTTTGGGCTGCGCGTTGATTCTCAGTGAGTCAGTCAGTGAGTCAGTCAGTCAGTCAGGACAAAGAATTTTATATATATAGATAAAAAGCTACGCATGAATATTGAATGTTATTGTTTTGTTTAATTTTGAAACATCGCTAAATAGATATTGTGAAAAAATTATGAAACTAAAAAAGTTAATTTTTTCCGTAGCAATTTTTTAAATAAAAAATAAATAATCGTTTCTATTCAATTTTTTCATGACCGTATCTTTAAGATAGTTATTTATCTGCTAATTGCAAGTCTTCTCGCAGGCAAACAAACAATGCAAGCTCTTCATAAATTGCCAGTCAGTTTATATCACTGAATTGTTAATATACACAGAAAAAAATGCCATTCTAAAATCAAGTATAAAATACTTTATTTAAGCTCGAATTTTTTAAGTATGTATTCAGGATTAAGCTGAATAGCCTGTATTGAGATTAAAACGGGAAAATACACATTTGCTGAGCGCGAGAGGAAAATTCTCTCGGCCTCTCTCATTTCAACCGGTCCGGTGGCTCAATGGTTAGAGTCGCCGACACCAGTTTAAAAAAAAAACTGGGTTCGATTTTTTAGCCTGAATTTAAGAATTTCAGGATTGAAGTCGGGATTAAAAAAGTTAAGTATTTCATACTTGGTTTAAGAAAATCCGAGATTACCCCACTTCTGACATCGTTCGGATTGAATTTGGGCTAAATATCCCGGATTTGTTTTTCTGTGTACTCTATATCATCTTGCTTTTATTATTGAGATTATAAAGCAAGAATCAGAGATGACAATCAGAGAGATAAGAGTTATCTTACAGGAACCATTCAATGTAAATTGCCCACTTTGTTCACCTGGCTCTTTCCGATAGTTTTGGTAAATTGGCTTATTTATTCAGTCAGCTATGACTCTTTTTTTTAAATTAAATTATATTAAGTTGAGGAATTTTCAAAGTATCTGAACAGTGTAAGCCCAAGTCCATTTAGAGAATATACACAAAAACTAAAACTAACATCACTGGCACTTGAATGATTCAGAGTTCTAAAACAGTTGTAGTGATTACATAATGCACTTTAGGCTGTCCAAATTGACGAATTGTGAAATTGTCAATGTCAAACACGACCTTCAATAGAACATGAATGCATTACATTACATTAATGAGCAGGTACAACTCATTACCATTGCCCATAGTGATTACCAAATATCTCTCGACGATCTAAAATGTTACAACAGGGCCCAAAACAGTTTCGAGTTTCGTTATCGCAATGAAAATAATGACACTGCAGAACACGCTAAAAACTGCATTGGGAATGTCTCTATTGGGAATTGGTCTCTAGTCAAATTGCTTGACAAAACAAGTTTGATGGAATGAAAATAACACAATGAATGCATATAACAAGATCTAATCTATTTCCGTAATCGTATGATGAAAGCGCTTAGACAATTCATCACATTACATTTAAAATAATAATAATGTTAAAAGATTTAAAGAAAAATAATAGAAACAATAGTTTTTTGTTACTGTTACTTAAAACAAAAGTAAAAGGGTTGAATTTGTTGAAATTTATGTAACAGGGAAAAGGAAGCATCTTCGACCCTTTAAAGTATATATTTTCTTGATCAGCATCAACAGAGGAGTCGATATAGTCATGTCCGTCTATCCTTCAGTTCTTTAGCTATCATCCTACTTAATCTTAACAGGATCGGACAAATAGAGAGGTGGAAATGGCTGATTTAAGTGTTTAAGCAATGTAAGTGCCTAAAAGTATGCAATAAAAAATATGTTATATTTATTTAATTCATTTACGGGTATTCTGTAGTCGGGAACTCTGCTCTAGCCTTTCCCGCTCGCTTTAAATTTGTTTTGAAATTGTTGGGACCGAAAAAAATGTAACAAAACAACAATTTGATAAATGATCAAATTTATTCTAGATTTGTCTTTGAGTTTAGATCTTTAGTTGGTTCTCTTGTGAATACTCAAGGTGAATATTGCCGGGTGATAATTGACTCATTGCCAGATTCACAATTCATGATTCTCGTTGTACAATTCAGTTGTTTTTAATAGTTAACGTAATTAGAATCGCTTTTTAATTGCCCTGGCCCTGCCCATGGCAGCCGAAGTCACATTAAATGCGCTCTTTTAGGGTTGTCATGCTTTCAGTCAAACTCGAGCTAAACTATTTACGAGTACTCGCAGTTGGGAACCTTGCGACCTGGCGCCCATGACTGAGGTCAACACTCGTGTCATTCATTGTGTTGTTGTTTTTTATGAGTGCCATTCCAAGTTCCGTGTCTTGCGTATCTGTCGGATGCAATCTAGAATTGCTAAAACTCAACTTAATGTGGCCAAGAAAAAAGCCGCACTTTTATTTTAAGGCTTTTGTCGCCTTCAAGTTGAAGGCAATTTGGCGTGTAAAACAATTTCCATTTGAAATTCAAAGCAAATAAAAACCAAACCAAAGCAAACCAAACTTAATTAAGATTCAAAGCACCTGAAGTACCTCGATGGTCAATTGCAGCTCGATTTTAAAACAGTTGACGTTGTTGATGTTGTTGTTGTTGTTGCTCTTGTGCAATGGGTTAAAAGGCAATGCCAATTACAATTACCATAAATATTTATGTCATCTAGAAAGCGACCAACAATTAACAATTAACAACTAACAACGCCGACTTGCTTGACATTTTAATGTTAAGTATTCGTATCTTTTGCTTTCGATGAAATAATGAAACAATAATTAAAAAAATTTGGTGGATGGAAGATTATCTTCGGCATGCCAAACATTTAATATCCCGAAAGTTTTACACTAGCTAAATGTTGATAAATTTATTTTAGTGGAATATATATTTTATTATTTCATAGTAAGTGAGTTTTAGCTGACTTGAGTTCTGATAATGTCGATACAACACTATATCAACAAACAACAACACACTTGTAGAAAGCAAGGAGAAGCGCTAGAACCAGTTGGGAATTCTAAGTCGCAAAAGTGACAAACTGTTTTACTATTTATTTATTATTATTATTTATATTTAATTTTCTATTAAATATATTTCCAACACTGGTATTACACCATTCTGTATAGTTTACAGCAGAGCTAAATTTTGTTTAAATAATAAAAATAATTATTAACAGAGAAATCGAAAAAAAAAATTTTAAAATCTAAAACGAACATTGTCATACACCCATAAGTCTTCGTTTACATCGAGTACTGGGCTAAATATGCGCTGATATTTATGTGTGTCATTAAGAAAGCCGCGGCAATTAAATATTACGCATACGCCGCATTGACCCCAGCACTGAACGCATTCTGAACAGCATTTAATTTTGTATTCGCATTCGAAAATCTTAAAATTTCAGTCACGTTTTTTGGCACTCGCTTTGACTTTGATGTTGTCTTGTTGTTGTTGCTATTGTTGTTGTTGTTTCTGCTTTGCGCCGACACATTGTTAAAATTGGTCAATTTCGCAATAATTATTTTGTTGTATTTTTTATGATGATTTTGTTTGGCTGCCAACTGAATTTTGGGCCATTGTCAATGCGTTGATATTGTTAGCTTGGCTAACTTCGACTCTCTTCGGCTTCGGTTAGGAGCTCTTAAGGTTAATCAAACGTTTTGTATGCTCTTCGATATTTTCAGTTGACAGTTGAGTGCGTCCATTGACCTTGAAATTGTCGACTTATTTTCATGTTGTTTTTCGAAGATTTCTGTTATATTTCTTGACAATTCTTCAATTGTAATCGTACAATTATATTGCTAGTCATGTTTCAAGCAAGCTTTTGCCAATTTTATTTATTATATATATGACATATATTCACCGTTTAAGGGAATTGTAAATATTTATTGAGACTTCTTGTCAAGGCGTAACCAGAGTGTTAAATGTCTAACAGGGTCACAAGTCGATAAATCTGTTTTTATGGACACCTCTGCAAGTAATTCGCAAAGCCACTTTAGTTACTGGTCAATATGTTTTACAAATTTTTGCATTATTAATTTGTTTTTCAACTTGGTCATTGCACTTAGATGTCAACGACAACAAATGTTAATTCTTTACAGCAGGAATAAGAAATTAAAAAGAATTAATATAAATCTAAATTAATTATAATATTGGAATGCAATGTGTTGTTGATAAAGTTGTTGTCATTATTATTTTTGTTTTTTCTCTCAATAAAAATTGATGATAGAAAACTGGTTCATAGTCGTCAGTTTGGCGATGTGACTTTTATGGTCACTAATTCATCATTTTGACCGTCATATTAATTATTTAGTGTGGGATAAACAAAACGCGATAATGCTGTTTAATAAATGTTAATAAACAATCGATTGAAAAAAATTCAACAGACAGCGTGTTGAAAATATCTGTGATTTAAGAACAAGTTGATTATTGAAATTGAATATAATTAATATAATTTAATTTATTTCTTTACTCCGGTTCTTAGTGCTACAAAGTTAACACTTGTTATTTAAGGCAATATTTACTATTATATACATTGATTTTAAAATATTATTAAGAATTAACAATTTACAATTAATAATTTTAGTTATCAAATTTAATTATTTTAATGATGTATTTATCATTTTCTCTCTGTATCTTTCATCTCTAGAGTGTCATCATATCCGATGGTTCTGAGCAATACAAACGCTTTGTCAATTTACCACAACCCCTGAATTTTAAGGTCTACATTTTCAATGTCACAAATCCCGAAATGATACAACACGGCGCCATTCCCATTGTTGAAGAAATTGGACCCTATGTTTACAAGTAAGTCAAAAAGAAATACACTCGCCAGAAAAACTATGCTATTGTAAGTTTAATCATCATAGTAAAAAAATATGTTTGGAAAGGTCGTTCAAATTCCGTTTAAATGATGCAAAAATTTTCTTAACCTATTAAGTATTCTTCGAAAATTTCGAATTTATGTAAAAGTCACTTTTCAAAACTTTTTTCCTCGATTTTTTCCAAAAAATATTTAAATGCAAAAAAATTTTTGGAACAATTCAAAAAGTGATTGTAAAAAAAAATTTTCAAAAATATTTTTGTTAGTATTTTTTAAAATTGTTTGAAAATCCTAAAAATGACCATTTTAACCCATTTTTCCTCATTTTCATGCAAAAAGTGCCTTTTTTGCTATTTTCAAACAGTTTTAAAAATACCAACAAAAATATTTTAGAAAATTTTTTTTTGCTATTTTGCTATTAAGGAAATTTTTGCATCATTTAAACGGAATTTGAACGACCTTTCCAAATATATTTTTTTACTATGATGATTTAACTTACAATAGCTGTTTAAGTTAAAAACAAGTGTGTACGAATAGTTTTTCTGGCGAGTGTATGTAGAAAATATTTCAAAATTAATTTCAACTTTTGTAATCTCACAGACAATATCGACAGAAGAAGGTGAAGCATTTCAGCCGAGATGGATCCAAGATAACCTATGTACAGAATGTGCACTTTGATTTTGATGAGGATGCTTCAGCTCCCTATACACAGAGCGATCGCATTGTGGCACTCAATATGCATATGAACGTGAGTATAAGTATCTGATGGATAGCTATAAAAAACTATCTTATATCTATACACATTTGTTAATTGCGATTGATTGATTGATTGATTTACAGGCCTTTTTGCAAGTATTCGAAAGAGAAATCACTGATATCTTACAGGGTTTTGCAAATAGATTGAACTCGCGCCTAAATCGAACTCCCGGCGTGCGGGTTTTAAAGCGTCTGATGGAGCGCATTCGAGGGAAACGTAAAGTAATTTTATTCACTACTAATTCTACAGACAGCCAACAATATATATATGTAATATTATACTCAAACCAAACTCAGCATGATGGGTCAATATTTATTTTTTTGGTATAAAGGTTTCGTTTTCGGTTTCGGTTTTGGATTTGAGTTGATTAAGTAATGAATACTTTCATATGAATACAGATACAATCTGTACCTTGACAATTGTATTAATTTGAGTTCACATTGTGCCTCTTCTTTATGGCTGATGATAGTAACTGATAACTAAATCGATTTCATGACCTTTGCATTTATAGTTATTAGTTAAGAATTCAGCCCAGCTAAACGTAAAGTAATTAAGCTTCTCCTGTTGATTTATTTGTTCACTTACCCTTGGTTAAATGACCAGAGGTTGAGTTAGGTCATGGCTCCAAGATCAACTGAAATCAATAAATAAGAATAAGAACAAAGTTTACTTTTTTAGTATATATTTTAAAATATATAATGACATGAATAAGTATGTAAAAAACATGTCAAATGTAGCGCTTGAATTTATATTTAATGTTAACTAACTCACCTTGGCATTTAAGCCTCAAGTCGTCTTAACTTAACTTAACTTGAGGCTTAAATGTCATTAGCTGTTCATGGATATTAATGTTAATAACAATTAACAATTATAGCGCCCTTTAGCTGGGTTAACGGCATCTTAATCAGCCTTATTGAAGATGTCAAAGTAAGTTAAATACAACGTTAAATAACTGTCAGTTGCCTATTTTCTATATACTCCTATTTCAATGCATGTTTATTATTAATTAATTACAATTTTGCTCATTAAACTCAAGTTCACACACAACAGAACACAACTTATCATATCTAACTGAATAACACAATTCATATTGATTGGCATGAACCTTGGCTAAGAGAACTAACTGCCAAGTGTAAAAATGAATTTTGATAAATTGAGAACTGAATATCAACGATCGATTCGATTCGACTTGGTTGTCAGTCAACCGTCAGCTAACTACATTTTATCCTCTCTTCGCAGTCAAGCAATTAATAATAACAATTTTTACCCGCCTGCCAATTTATCCGCCTATTAATTTCGTTTAAGCTACCCAGCAAACGCTTTATTTAACAAATTAACAATTTAACAAATTTCGCTAGCTAATTGTTCCCGCTACTGCTTTTTTGCCGCCTCTTTTCCTGGCTTCCTGGTTTCTGGGCCGTTCAAAATTCCCATTCATCAATTTCATTTAACTTTCGCTTTTTACAGTCTGTGCTGCAAATTGGCGAGAATGATCCGGGCCTGGCGCTGCTGCTGGTGCATCTGAATGCCAATCTCAAGGCGGTGTTCAATGATCCACACTCCATGTTTGTCCACACCTCGGTGCGGGAGTATCTCTTCGATGGCGTCCGCTTCTGCATCAATCCGCAGGGCATTGCCAAGGCCATTTGCAATCAGATCAAGGAAAGCGGCTCCAAGACAATTCGAGAGCAAAGCGACGGCAGTTTGGCCTTCTCATTCTTTGGACATGTGAGTTGCCATGCAATCAAATCAAGTATTCTAACCTAATTTAAACAAACAAAATCACAATGAAATCAAAATGAGAGAAACTTTAAGATAAGTCTAAAAAGGAAGCGGGTAAAGCTATAGTCGAGTTCCCAACTATAGGACACCCGTTACTAATTTAAAGTAATATACAAAAAAAAATTATTGCATACTTTTAGGCAGTTGCATTGCTTGAATCTTAAATCTGCCATTACTACCGTTCTGTTTGGCCGATCTTGTTGCGATTAAGTAGGATGTAAGCTTATAATAATAGATCACGTTAATTATTAGAAAATACGTAGTATTCTAAAAAATGTGCGTGCGGTGGTTTTAAAGGGACATTAAAGCTGTAATCTAAGAAAAACTTTAATATATGTTTAAAAATAACTCTTTTTTTTGCTATTATTTATCTTTCTATTTCTAACTATTATATTTCAAATATATTTTATGGGTTCTCTAGAAAAATGGATCCGGTCACGAGGTGTACGAGGTGCACACGGGCAAAGGAGATGCCACAAAGGTGCTGGAGATACAGAAACTGGACGACTCGCACAATTTACAGGTGTGGCTCAATGGGAGCAGCAATGGGAGCGAGGGCGAAACTTCGGTCTGTAATCAGATCAATGGCACAGATGCCTCCTCGTATCCCCCGTTTCGACAACGGGGCGATTCCATGTATATCTTCAGTGCGGATATTTGTCGATCTGTTCAGCTGTTCTATCAGTCGGATATACAGTATCAGGGCATTCCCGGATTCAGATACTCCATAGGGGAGAATTTCATCAATGACATTGGACCCGAACACGACAACGAATGCTTTTGTGTGGACAAATTGGCGAATGTCATCAAGCGTAAAAACGGATGTCTCTATGCAGGTGCTTTAGATTTGACTACCTGTTTGGGTAAGTTGAAATTTTAGATCAACGAGATTTATATTTTCGGGAAAAGGGAAAAAATTGTGACTTAAGTTAAGTTTTCTCGAGAAACAACAATGGTTTTCATATTACGCTCGATGACTTTTACTCAGCTAGGATGTGTGAAAATTTTAGCTTTTTAGCTCTTACCGTTTGGGCTTTGCATGAGTTTTTTTTTATATATATAAATAGCTAGATAAATCCGTTTTAATTTAATTGCCCTGTTATTTATGGGAATAAAATAAACATTTGACAGCTTCTTGACTAAAGATTCAATATGCTAACGACTTTTGGGCCCATTAAAATGGGCATTAATTAGACTACCCCCCGCCGAAGGGGCAACTGAAACAAGAGTTGACTATCTAATTATCTAGCCGCGTTTGTCACAGCCAAAATTAAACTCAACAAGCGACTATCAACTTTCAATTTCATAGATTTGAATAAAAACACAACACACAAAGAATATATGCAAAATAATTCCAGAAAATCCGGAAATGCTTGACATGCTTGTTTACGCCTTCGTCAGAGATTAACGTGTTTGCTTAGTATATGATTATACATATTTTATTGTTCCATCTTTCATATGCTAATGCTTATCTGTCATATGCATAGACTACTGTAGAAGAACCGCCCCCAGCATCCGCATGATTGCAGAAATATGCTTTAGTGTTATTATCATTAATATTTTGTTATTGCCATTGTTTTCATACAAAGTCGAGTCTTAAACAAGCTCAGAATTGTATTTAAGTCATCCGATATCAATTGATTTTATGCTAATTGGAATCGGAGGTGCAAAAGCTGCTCATAAACACACAGCTCGTCAAATTCAAATTCAAATTCAAATCATAACAATAAAACTTCAAATAATATCAAATTCTTTAAAGCATCTTTAATGGCATCTCAAAAGAAAGAAAAAAACTCGAATGAACACGAATACATGATCGCAATCTATAATATTGAGATTATTATTGTGATAGAGCCTTTTTAAATTTGTTAGCCAATTTTAATTGAATAAACCTATCTATATTTTGTTTTATTTAAGTTGAGACACAAAATTTCAAAATTAAACTCAAAATAAACTTTTAAAATTAATAATTTAAATAACATTTAACTTTAAAAAATAAATTCAACAACTCTCAAGTTGATTGAATACAAGTGTATTTATTATTCGGCTTTCTAGCGATTCTTAGCAATAATTCTACTGACGCGTCGTTTATTGACCCATTCCAATTAATTGTTAATTTCTTAATTAACACTTCAAGCAAGCAGTTGCACAAGAAATAAACAAATAAATAAAAGGAGAAGAGAATTGTAATTGCGCATTTGAAATGAAAAGTTTTGAGGGCTTCTGAAGTGCTCATCGGCATCATTATTCTGATCTATCTCGAGTGCGCTCTACAAATTGAAGCATTAAATTCCATATTCTTTATTACGAGTATTTCTCGTATTATTTTAATTTGATTTTGATTTTCATTTTATTTTGTTTGGGTGTTTGCCAGACGCACGTTTCAACTTGAGATTCTTGGCTTCTAATTGGCAAAACGTGAGTTAACAGTTTCATTAATAAGCATTTGAAATATTTGTCTTGCTTCTGCCATATGAGGAAACTCTGGCAAATTGGTTCAATGCTAACACTAAATAAATAAATACTAAATAAACAATTGAATCTTCAACTTCCGCGCTATCTGTACTTTACTTTGTTTAAGAATTATTTATTGAATCGTTGCTCAGGTCGTTGCTCGCCTTTAGATCCATTGAACTCCACTTTGTATTCAGAATGTTGATTTTAATCAATTTTTGTAAATATATAACTGGGGTAAAAATCCTGTTTATATTTTGTAAATATTTTTAGCTGCTCCATTTGCATCTTGATTTGTTATTAAATGCACAAATTCATGGATCATATTTAATGAACGCAATTATAATTTTTATTGCAGATGCGCCAGTTATTTTGACGCTGCCTCACATGCTCGGCGCCTCGAATGAATATCGCAAGATGATCCGAGGCCTTAAGCCCGATGCCAAGAAGCATCAGACCTTTGTGGATGTGCAATCGGTAAGCAGATTAATCGATCCTTGAACCCAGATAACGACACTTAAAACCAATTACTTTATATAATGATACAGTTAACGGGCACTCCACTGCAAGGCGGCAAGCGGGTGCAGTTCAACATGTTCCTGAAGAGCATTAATCGGATAACCATCACGGAGAATCTGACCACTGTGCTAATGCCCGCCATTTGGGTGGAGGAGGTCAGTAGCCCAAAGATTATATATCAAATATACCTAATAATTCATTTAAAAAAATTTGTTGCATACTTTTAGGCACTTGCATTGCCTAAAAACTTAAATCAAGCATTACCACCTTTCTTTTTGTTTGATCTTGCTAAAATTAAGTTGAAAAATAGCCAATAATACTAGTTATAATATAATAATAATATTGTTTTAAATCTTTCCTAATCTTACAATTTACAGGGTATTCAACTGAATGGCGAAATGGTACAGTTCTTTAAAAAGAAACTCATCAATACGCTGAAAACGCTAAACATTGTCCACTGGGCGGGACTATGCGGCGGAGTGGGCGTGGCAGTTTTGAGCCTCATCTATTACATATTTCAGAGGGGGCGGCCAGCGGAGGTGCCCTTAAAATAAGGAGAAAGCTAAACTGAAAGAATATATATGTATATGAATGTATTTTATTATTATTAATTAATAATTGTTAATTATTATTATTATCATTATAATCAACTAATTGTCCACGAATTTTGTATATAATTTATTTTTTAAATGTGATTTTATTATATTGTGATTTAGTGTGTACTAAAAACCTGTTGAATAAAAAATAAAATATAAAAGCGAAACTGAATTATTTCCTAATGGAATTCCAATAAAATGTGTCCAACTAAATATTTAAATACACAATTCTCTCTGAACTTCAATTTATTCAGCAAACATTTCAACCACAAAAGTTACTTAATGTTGGCCAAGTTATTAGCTGAAAGCCTTTGCCTGCACCTTGATCTAAGCCCAGCCAAGTTCAAGATCAGTCAATAGTGAGTAAAAGAAAAACATAAGATATTCATTAAATGAATCAATCAATGGCACTACTCGTATAACTACAAGTCAAAATCAATATGAAAATAAATAAAATAAAAATAACAATGAAAAAAGTTGATTAAAATCTGTGCAAAGCTACTAATTAAATCATGGTTTAAATACAGTTGTTAAAACCTGTCTACAAAAGAGTATTTGAAGCTTAAGCAAGAGACACTTGGTGAGGTGAGGTGAGATGAGTTGAGATGAGATGAACACACAGAGGATTGACCAAGTCAAAGATATGCAAACACACAAATCGCTGAAAAGATCAACAATGCGACAAGGTGTTTGATTTCCATGTGATTGAGACACACACTTGGACTGTCAGTCATTTCGATTGACAGCTGAAATGATCAACTGCAAACTGGGCGTGTTTCGCACGCGTTTTAAAACGCTAGCAAAAGTCGCGCTTAACCCATTCTATTTGTGAATCGCTTAATCGCTTTTAAATATTGTAAATTAATTTCATTAGCAATTTTCTAGCTAATGGCCCCAAAAAACTTTCGCATCTTTAACTCATCTCCGTTCTCCCTTCCGCCCTTTCTCTAAATAATATTTGGGGCTCTTTCGCGCGTGGACACTTTAGACAAAGTGTCGTTTCTATTTGGACAAAGCAATCGAGAACCTTTTAAGTTCTTCCTATAGACCTGGTCAATAATTATGCAATATACAACGGACAGAGAGACAGAGCTACAACCAGTTTGGCAACGTTGCACAGTGGGGAAAACGACCAAGTAGCAAATTAAAATTTAAATTCATTTTCATCATTCATAAAAGTGATTCTCTCATTCATCGATTATCTCTACTCAAATAAGATTATCAGGCATGCCACAGAAATCACTAGTGAAAGCGATTTCAGAGAAAAGCAATTTCACTTCGAAAATTTCTCCGTGCCACAGAACTTCGAGTAATTTATAGTTTTTAGCATGTTCACCAACCTTTTCGAACTAGGCTGCTAGGGTTGGCCCCTTCTCAGATTAAATTTCCCAAGGGTTTGTTTGGCAACTTTTTTAAGATTATCATTGCAGAATATCAAATTTTCATTTTAATTCTTATTTAATTTATATAATTCAATTTATTTATATAATAATTGATATTGTATAGCTTAAAAAAGTTTAAAAGTTATTGGCGCGGCAACCAATAAAAGTTTCTCGACAACTCTAAATTCAAAAATTCTGACAAAAAATGTGACATTATTCTCATGGCATCGGACGCCAGTGAATTGAGCGATGATTTCATCTCACTCAAAATTGTTCAGGTGATTGGACTGTGGCACGGAGAAATGAAATTGACGTGAAAGTCAAGTGAAAGAGATTTCTGTGGCATGCCTGTATAAAAGTTTTAGAAACAAAAAATATTAAAATTAAAGAAAATTTATTAATAAACAAATTATTTAACTCTCTAAAATTAAGAACAAATGAGTTTGCTTAATATTTTTCATTGAAGTTATCATTAATGTTATCAAAATCAAATTCAAATCTAAAAAAAGAATATAAATCTATTTTTAAAAAGTTTCTTTATTGGTTACATTTTTCAGAAAGAGAAAATCAAAAATAGAAACTAAAAAAAAAATGTTTTAACATAAAAAACTTATTGAACAAATAATTTTATAAATTTTCCTTATTGGGTACATTTTTTCGAAATAACTTCATAAAAAAATAAAAGAAAATCATGTTAGAAAATACTTTATTATTATATTATATTATATATATTTTAAGTAAATATTAGGCCGAACGGCCCACTGTGCGCTGTCGTCACATACGAATTCAAATCGGACCCCAGCCCAACCTAACTTTGGGCTCAAGATGAGCTGCCATCGTCTCAGTCTGAATCTGAATCTCAGCTTCCATCGCATCGAATTGCTCAGTCTGAAACGAAACGCGCGAACGCACGCAACGCAACGCGGCAAAAGACGCGTCAAATGTGAATTCATTAACAATTTAAATTTAAGTTCGCATACACATTTATCTTTGACAAAGGACTGTTTAATATACAAAGTACTTAAGGCAGTTGAGTGTCCGTTGCGATGTCGTCAACTCTCAGCATTTGTTTGTTGTTGTCGCTGCTGCAGCTGCCGTTGATTTCGTGTCGCGTCTTTGAGCGCTGTGAATTGGCTGCAATCCTGAGGCATCAGTATGGATTGCCAGCCGCTCAGGTGGCCACTCTGGTGTGCATTGCCCAGCACTCGAGTGACCTCAACACGGCTGCCTTCGGTGGGGGAACTGGACCCTCAGGTGGCTCCCATGGCATCTTCCAGATCAGCGATGTCTATTGGTGTTCGCCACCTGGCCAAGGTGCGGGCTGTGGCCTGAGCTGTGCTCGTCTGCGGGACGATGACATTGCCGACGATGTGTTGTGTGTGCGTCGCATCTATGCGGAGCATCAACGCATCTCGGGCGACGGATTCACAGCGTGGCAGGCGTACGGCACGTATTGTCGGCAGGATCAAGCGACATCCTATGTGGCAGGTTGTCCGACAGGTCAGACAGGTCAGCCAGGTCAGCCGGGATCAGGATCACGTGTCCAGCATAACAATCATGCCTTGCAGGTAGCTGCCTCCTATCTGCAGCCCCAACAAATCCAGCCGCATTATCAGCAGGTACCTCATTCATATTTTAAATATACCCAACAATAAGCTACGAGTCAAAATAAAAATAAACAAAAAAATCTCAAGTTTTCACCGCATATCGAAGCCTTATGTCCTAATTAGTATTTATTTTTTTTTTGTAATTAAAGTTATGTTAAAATGAACAAAACTGTTGAATTGTTAAGTAAGCTGGGTAGAAAATTAGGCCAACTTTTATTGCTTTTCCAAAACTGATCCGATTTTCAAGCGAAATGACATTCATTAATAATTGCTTGGCGTCTCAATTCTGTCAGCATTCAAATTTAGACAATTTAGAAAAAAAAAACAATTGAAATATTTTTATTTTTTTGGTTCTCGACTTAATTTTAAAGAGAAATTAAAGTTTTTTAGATATTACGTTGATTTTTTTTTTTGATAAATTTCACTAACTAGTATTAGTATTACCTATCATTCAATGAATTTGCAACACGATCGGAAAAAATAAAGGTGGTAATGTCTGATTTTAATTTTTAAGCAATATAAGTGCCTAAAAGTATGCAATAAAAAATATTTTATTTATATTTAGTTAAGTAAGGGGTATCCTGCAGTCGGGAATTCGACTTGCTTGTTATTTTTTGATTTGCGACTTGATTTTCAAGAGAAATTATATTTCTATTTTAACTTAAATTATTTTAAAATTTTTTTTTACATACAGTGAACCACATATGTCTTCATACAGCATAAACTTGTAAAATTTGCCTATAATAAAGATGTTTTGATGCGGTTTTCTTATTATAATCTTTTAATTACTTAAATCCCGTTCTAATGATACCAAAATTTCTTTAACCCATTAAGTACCCATCGAAAATTTTGAATTTGAAAAAAAGTCAATTTTTTAAAAATTTTCCTCGATTTTTTCCAAAAAATTTTTTGATGCAGAAAAATTCTTCAAACAATTATAAGAGTGACTGCAAAAAAATTTTTTCAAAAATATTTTTGCTAGTATTTTTTATAATTTTTTAAAAATCCAAAAATTATGATTTCAACCTTTTTTTCCTACTTTTCACACAAGAAGTGGCTTTTTTGCAGTTTTCAAAAAATTATAAAAAAAATACTAGCAAAAATATTTTTGAAAAATTTTTTTTGCAGTCACTCTTAGAATTGTTTGAAGAATTTTTCTGCATCAAAAAATTGTTTGGAAAAAATCGAGGAAAATTTTAAAAAATTGACTTTTTTTCAAATTCAAAATTTTCGATGGGTACTTAATGGGTTAAAGAAATTTTGGTATCATTAGAACGGGATTTAAGTGAATAAAAGATTTATATAAGAAACCCGCATCAAAACATCTTTATTATACGCAAATTTGACAAATTTATGCTGTATGAAGACATTTGTGGTTCACTGTACTTGTTAGTTTTATTTAATTACATTTTTGTTTGCAATTCTTTGTTTATTCTAGGGTATTCAGCAGGCAGTGCAAGTGAGTTCACCTGGGAAGATCTACAGTCGCTGTGAGTTGGCCCAGGAGCTGTATTACCAGCACAAGCTGCCGATGCAGCAGATTCCCACCTGGGTGTGCATTGCCCAGCATGAATCCTCCTACAACACGGCAGCTGTGGGTCGTTTAAATGCGGATGGCAGCGCTGATCACGGACTGTTCCAGATCAGTGATCTCTACTGGTGCACACATGACAATTACCAGGGCAAGGGTTGCCATGCATCCTGCAATCAGTTCTTGGACTCCAGTATTGTCGATGATGTGCAGTGCATACGGAAAATCCATCAGGAGCATACGCAAATCTCTGGCGATGGCTTTACCGCTTGGACTGTCTACAATCGCGATTGTCGCAATCAGAGATATGAACAGATTGCCGCCTGTTTTGCGAAGCCACAGTCCAAATTTCCAACTCCAAATCATCCCAATGTGATTCAGGGCGATGTCAAAGTCAGTTATCTGCAAACAACGCCTAATCCGTATTATAGACAGAACAGCCAGAAGTTGATTAGTTATCAATCAACGTCCAGTTATCAGCGTAATCCATTTTTGAGACTTCCACAAGTTCAGGCTCATCCCAATGCCATTGGTTACTCCCAAAAGGTGTATCAAGTAACGCCAGCGAATCCCTTGTTTAGCTATAAACAACAACCACAACACACAACAACACAACACTATCAACAACAACACTATCAACAACAACACTATCAACAACAACAACAACAACACTATCAACACCACAACACAAATCCCCAGCGTGCTGGTAAAGTTTATAAACGTTGTGAATTGGCACAAGAGTTGTATTTTAAACACAAGTTTCCCATGCAGGATTTAGCCACCTGGTTGTGCATCGCGGAGCATGAATCCGCCTACAACACGGCAGCTGTGGGTCGTTTAAATGCGGACGGTTCCGCGGATCATGGACTCTTTCAGATCAGCGATCTCTATTGGTGCAGCCATCCGGAGGATCTCAAGTCGAAGGCCTGTCACATGGACTGCAATCAACTGTTGGACTCGGACATTTCGGATGATGTTGAATGCATTAAAACTATACACGCGGAGCACACACGTCTGTCCGGAGATGGCTTCACCGCCTGGACAGTGTACGATGGACACTGTCGCCACCAAAGTCTTGCCCAGCTAAGTGATTGCTTTGAGGGCAATGAAATTGTCGAGGCCGAAGAAACAACTCAAAAGCAGCTTCAGGTTTCTGCCAATCTACAAGTTTCAGGTCCATCAATCAGTCATCCTTTTCGCTCCAATCCCTTTCTACAAAGTCTGCGTCCCCAACAACAACAACAGCCGAAGAAACAACCCGAGAAGATCATTGATCATGTTTCTACATCTAAATTGGATCATGATCAAAATTTAAACCAAGTTTCTGCCAAGCCTTCAGCTCAGTCAATCAATCATCCTTTTGGCTCAAATCCCTTTCTGCAACAATTGCATCCCCAACAACAACAACAACACGAACAACAACCGAAGAAACAACCCGAAAACAATATTGAAAATGTTTCACCACCAAAGTCCAACTATAATCAAAATCCGTTTTTAAACCAACTTAAAGCCCCTTCAGTTAATAAGGCCGTCTCCCAGTCACCTCCCAGCCACGCCTACGAGTCCAATCCATTTCTAAATATTCTTAGCAAGCCAAGCATTGAGCCAGTTATGAATAGACCTAAGATAAGCACGACTTCTAGGCCAACTAAGGGCACAATTCATCCATATGTGAACAGCGACAGTTTTCGTCATGAGATTATTAAATTCACGGCCACAAGCTCCTCGACAACTACTGCCAATCATCAGTCGACAACAACAACTCGTCCCTTTACAACAGCTCTTCCTTTTCCTCCAATTACCACAACGAGAAGAGCAACTGCACAACATTCGACAACGAAACAGACAACAAAGAGCCCAACATCTCACAGTACTACGACAAAAGCTACAACTCGTCCGCCAACAACGAAATCAACAACTAGATTTACAACTGAAATACCAACTACGCGACAAACAACAACGAGTCCCACTGCTCGCCCTACAAAAACAACAACGAGACCAACAACTCGTCCCACAACCAGAACAACCACTCATCCAACAACTCCCACTTCTCGTTACACAGCAACAATTTCCACTCGCCACACAACAACGAGACCAACAACTCGCCAAACAACCACATCAAACACTCGCCAAACAACAACGACGAGACCAACTACTCGTCAAACAACAACGAGACCGACAACTCGTCCCACAACCAGAACAACCCCACGTCCAACAACAACTGCTCGATCTACCAATCGTTCGACCGCAACAACTCCCACTTCTCGTTACACAGCAACAATTTCCACTCGCCAGACAACAACAACGAGACCAACAAGTCGATTAGCAACCACGACACAACCAACTCATCGCACAACAACGAGAACAGCAACAACACGATCTACTACCACTCAGTCCACGACAACAAGATTAACCCCTAGGCCAACAACAACAACAACTCGCTCCACAACAACGAGACCCGCAGCTCGTTCAGCCACAACAACATGGCGTCCATTTACTTTCGCATGGACAACAACACGTTATCCAATTACAACAACTACTGCCCGCCCGTACGTTAGATCCTCCACTACATATGGGACAACAACTCGTCCGTTTACATCAACTCGACCATTTACAACAACTCGCCAAACTACAACTCGTCCAAACACAACAACTCGTTCGTTTACAACAACTACAGCCCGCCCGTACGTTAGGTCGTCCACTACATATAGGACAACAACTCGTCCAATTACAACAACTCGTCCAATTACAACAGCTCGTCCACTAACAACAACTCGTAAAACTACAACAGCTCGTCCATTTACAACAACTCGTCCATTTACAACAACTCGTCCATTTACAACAACTCGTCCATTTACAACAACTCGTCCGCCTATAAATAAGTTATCTCTACCGTTATCCACAACGCCACGCCCCTATCTTTTCACATCAACATCAAAGCCAACGACAACAACAACAACTCGTCGGCCTGTAACAACAACAACGAGAAGCGGAACAACTGCAGATCCATTTAGTCATCCATTCTTTGCAAAATTCAATGCAAAGTTTACAACAACAACAACAACCACAAAACCCACCTCTATAATTCCCTTAAAACAATCTAATTTTAATGCTAGTCCGTATTATGTAAAATTTCAAGATAACAGCTTTAAAGTTGCAGCCAAAACAGTTTTTGCCTACAATTTTGGCCAGAATCGAACAACAACAATTCGACCCTATAAACAAAACTTCTCATAACTAATGAGAAAATCGTTTGGAGAACTTGTAAATAAATTACGTCTGTAATGCGGCTAGTTTAGTATAGTAAAATAATACTCATAAGTTATTAATTTTAAAACATAAATTTAGAATTCAGTTAATAAAGCGAATAATGAACAAAACATGAAAATATGAAAATATTAATTCAGTACAGAGACCAGTCTAAAGACCTGAATGACACGCTTAATGCTGCCAACTGCTAAGTAGGTGCTTTTGATTAATTTCATTAACTTGTTTTTCATCGGCTTTTAGCCGTGTTAACAACATCAACAAATGCTATACGAAGATGACAGTGGATAGTGGCGTGAAATAACAAGTTATAAATACAATACTTTCTGACATTTCAAATATTAATTTAAACAAATTGTGTCTCAATTTTAGCATTTTAAAATTTAAGCTAACAATGACGTCAACATTTTGTTTTCAAATAAATCAAGTGTTGATAAATTCTCCCGCACAAAACCAATTACACTTTACAGCACACAAACGAAAATGTGGAGGTAACCGATTACCGATAATTGTTAGTCCCCAATTAAACTATTTTATTTTCCAAAAAATTGCGCTTTTTAGCAAGTGTCGCTTAAGAGCATTTTATAAATTATTTAAATATACAAATTTGCAGCATAAAATGAATATTATAAACGATATACATTTCCCCGTAGTATAAAACATTTTGGACGCTCGAAATGTTCGATGTTTTGAGGTCGGGCCTTACAGAATTCAGTGTGACAGCCTAATACCAAAAATCACTAAAAAGTTGAGAGATTGTTGGTCCTTTGCTGCTGTGGTCAGACTGTTGCGTCAGTTTCAAATAATCAAAGTGACAAAATGGACCAAATGGACTTGATCAGTGAAGTAGCAGCGACCAATGCCATAATTTTCGGATTAACGGCCTCTGCAATACTTTCCCATGCACCTTTGATAAGAGTCGCATCAAAATGCTTTTATCAGTCAAATCCCATATTAATGGCCTCTCTCTCACGTCTTCAATTAACCTTATGCGTTCTTCATTTTCGAAGACATTAATTCGGCTCTTAATTTGCTGCATATTTTTTCCCGCCATTGTTGTTAATAGATTTCGACTAGTCAAAACAACGATTCAACCCGATGTTTTGAAAGGTCAAAATATAGCTGCCATCTGTCTACCAAACAGTGTTGTAAAACGCCAGAAAATATTCTGAGCTGCCCATATTTAAGGCTAGTACCGACGTGTGATAAATTTTTAGCGGCGGGAAATGCTCAATATTTAGCTGTCGACGAGCGTAAAGCCAGAGTTGCCAAAGCAACACGAAAAAATAACAAAAAGTTGAGTAGTAAAGCATAATATCCAGTTGTTGAAAATATTTTGGACGCTCAAAATGTTCGATGTTTTGATGTCGGACCTTACAGACTTCAGTGTGACAGCATAATACCAAAAATAATTAAAAAGTTGAGAGATTGTTGGTCTTATGCTGCTGTGGTCACACTGTTCGTCAGCCTTGAACAAACAAATAAATAACAATGAGCACAAAAATAAAGAGAAAATTGACAAAATGAACAGGATAAGAGAAGTTGCAGCGACTAATACCCTAATTATTAAATTAACAATTATTAATTACAAAAATCCCATCAAAATGTTTTTTTTTTCGGTCAAATTTCACAATATTGACCTCTGTTGCTCCTCTTCAATAATTCTAATTCGCTCTTTGTGTTCCAAGATCTCAATTTGGCTCTTATTTTGCTGCTTGTTGGTTGTCATTGCTGCTCAAAATGATTTCGACTAGTCGAAACACTGAACGAATCGATGTTTTGAAAGGCCTAAAAAAAAAGCTACCAGCTGTCATTAAAGAGTGTTGTAAAACACCAAAACATTTTCTGAGCTGCCCAAATTTAGGTACTGGATACAAGGGTTTAAAAATAGCCTTACAAAATAATTTCGAGCCAGTTTGCAACCCATTTTTTTATATGGAGTTGACACCTTTCAAACTGAATTTTCAACAACTGGATACTATGCTTTACGCTAGGCCTTTTATCTCACGTCGGTACTAGGCTTTAGGTACAGCGTACATACGTTTAGAAATGGCCTTACAAAATAATTTCGAGCATGTTTGCAACCCTTTTTTTTATATGGAGTTTTGGCCTTGCAAAAATATTTTCGGCTAGAGCGTACTATGCTTACATTTGGCATACCTTAGTTTCTGTAGCATTTCGATCTTAACGAAAGCTGGTCACACTAATGTAAAACATAATAATCTGCTTTTTTCGGTGGACAACGACGGTTCGTCAACATACAATTATTGTTGGTTTTCGGCAAGAAAAACGTATCGTTTAACGTTGAAAATGCGATCTGGTGTATACAGTTGCAATGCAAAATGAATTTATGTGAGTGCCTTGCTTAAATAAACCACAAAATACGAAAAACGACTTCTGGCTGTACCAACAACAACACCAGCACCAGACCGCCGTCCGCTGTCCGTCCGCTGAGAGCGACAATCAGCAATTGTTTGTTGCACTACGTTTGCAAAGAATACTCATCCCGAATATGTTATATTCGTTAAGGCATACTAATAGGAGGGCAAACATCTTTATTCACGTAAAGTTGGCGGCAAAACGTGAGAATTCCGAAACACAATGACATTTTTTTAACTTGTGTAAAGTCGGCTGCACGCAAATTGTGGCTCACGTGAAGTTGGCTGCGCGCAATTTCATACTGACGTGAAGTTGTCTGCACGCAGCTTACCGCTCATTATATATGGATATTTTCAATTTTTTTTGGACTGGCAATGCTTTTATAGCTAGCGACCTCTAGCGACAAGAGAATTATTTTCAGCGTTGCGTTTTGTCTCGCACTTTTATCGACGTCTGTCGCCCCTTGCGCGTTTACTGTCGTTTTGCACGCGCATTCGTGAAAATGGCGGCGTTGTCGCTCGGTCGCTGCCAAATTTTTTGTACATCCAAAATAATCAAAATAAAGCGACAATAAATACAGTGCTCAACAAACAGTCTACGCTAGAGGCCGCGTGCGCGCGTGTGTGTGAAAATACAATATAAATACCATTTGGTTAAACCAAAGAAAATATATAACAAAAAGTCAAAGCCAGCGACAAGGAGTCAACGTCGTCGTCGTCGCCAGCGCAGCAGCCGCGTGAATAAGCGAGCGTAAGTGCGAGCGAGCGAGCGCTCTGCTGTGCTGCTCTGTTCTCTGTGTGTCAGCGGAGCACCCGCAGTTGATTACGGGATCGGGGACTCGGATTCGGTTGCGGATTTGGTGTTGGCCAAGGTGATTACGGTGATATGCAATGTGCTAAATTTGCATCGCGTCTCGTTTTGTCGGCTTTCACCTGCGTTACACACACCCCGCCCCCGCCCCCGCACCCGTCCGGTGTCTTGAAACATCTGCGGCAGTTGCATTAAGAAAATACAAAAAAAAGGAACCAAAAAAAAACTGCAACTCTGTTGTTTTATGACCCACAGGTATAACTGTGCCACTGTTGCCAGGTATAACTGTAGTCCGTGTACAACAAACACAACTCAGTAGCTGTGTTTAATACCCAAACGGGCGAAAGTGAACACTCCATATAGTGAACAACTCAATATAGTCAACGTCTGAATTGAAACAACTATTTAAGTACAGTGTGACAGTTAAAATAGGCTACAAATAAAAAACAATTCACTTTAGCCAGACTCTACTGCAATTTGTTATAAATAAATCAGACTAAATTTCAACATTAATTTATTTTGTTGTAAATAATACAAAATTAAGTTGTCAACCTTGATACAGTGAACCAAAACTTGGAACTAGCTCACTACAGTCGAACTTCCCTTACTCGAACTTCTCTAACTCGAAGTTTCTCTAACTCGAACAAAATCGAGTGGCAATACTAGGCAAATTTCGTACAAATCTACTTCCCTAACTCGAAGTCTCCCTAACTCGGACTTTTTTCGTGGATAATGGTGATTCGAGTTAGGGAAGCTCGACTATATTCAGTCTCTACTGTATTTTGTTTTAACGAAAACTAAAACTAGTCGGCGGTGCTACAGTCGAGCGGTACTCGACTGTCGGAGACCCCGTACTTATTATAAAGATATCTCCAACAACAAAAAGATTTTCATACTAAGACTTTATATGGACTGATCGTTCCTATGGCAGCTATATGATATAGTGGTCCGATCCAATATCTAAAACAAACTCAATCTGCTGGCAATATAGACGAACCTACATACCAAGTTTGGAGTCTCTAGCTCTTATAGTCTCTGAGATCTAGGCGCTCTTACAGACGGACAGACAGACAGACGGACATGGCTATATCGACTCGGCTGTTGATGCTGATTAAGAATATATGGGCTAATCCGAAAATTTTTAAACCAAGGGCAAAAACCTTTAATTGTCAATAATTTACATGTTTTTTAATAATAGTTGTTTTTTGTTGTAATAGAATATATTTCAGGCTTCAAATTACTAAATCAAAATGATTTTACGGTGGTTTGGTTGTTCATGGCCGAGCTTAATCAATTAATTCCTCTTTTTGCCTCTAAATTTCAATTAATCTTGTTAAAAAAGGGGTATTTTCAATGGCCAAAATAGTGGGCAATACGGTCGTCTGAGTGTTTAGAGCTTAGCTCATCTCAAAGTTTGTTTAATTTTCTTTTATTTAAGATAAAAACAGTATCGAAAAAATATTTAATATATATTAATAATTTGAAAATAAGTGTGTGTGTAAAAAGTGTAACGTCCGCAACGTAACGTCCGCAACAGACAAAAAGTAAAATTTTTAGTTAAGGAGACTACATATCTTTATTTTTGATGATGGATTGATATGGTCATATATTCCACTTAATTTTTTGTATTTGGATATTTTTTGTTTACTATGCAAAATTCGCTAATATATGTGCAAATGTACGTTAACCTCAAATCGACTTCCATTCTTTGTAACGGCCGCAACGGAACTTTCAGCAAGCCTAATTTTTTTTCGAAAACAGTAAGGCTCTTATCTTAAAATATGTTTAAGAGTACTTTCAATGAAATGCATTTTTCAGAAAATTTCATTTAAATTCACCAATCTGAACGCGAGCTGTATCAGTTTAAACATGAAAATTTGCGTGCAAATGTAACGTCCGCAACTCAGGATTAGCCCATATATACTTTATGGGATCTGCCACGACAAAGTTAATAGACCCCTTTACTTTTTTAAAGTACGGGGTCTAATTACCAACAAGTTAATAATATCCAAACTCTACTGTACTTTGTATAAACTAAAAGAAACTAAAGTTCTAGTTCTACTAGTTGACTATAGCCAGACTCTACTGTTATAAATAAGATCTAAGTTGTAGTTTACTGTATTTCTTGTTATATATAAAGACTAACGAAATGTCGAAAACTTTACTTTGCAGTTGGCTTCAAGAATAACAACAACAGCAACAACAACAGCGCAGAATGCAAGTGACAAACAACAATAGAAGCAACAACAACAACAGCAACAACATGATGCCACAGATGCACAGTTGAAGAAGCGAAGAAGGCGGCTCAAAGATCGTGAACAGAAAGGATTCTTGAACTGAACACTGAACCAAACGACGGATTCAAGTTGATTCAAAAGAAGAAGTTGTAAACGAAGCAGAAGAAGAATGAACAGCAGCCAGACGGCTGGAACGGCCACAACGGCCAGCAATCGCATCACATTCACCAGCCAACCGATGCCCAATGGCACCATCAACAGTGGAGGAGGAGGAGGAGGCGCTGGTCCGACGATCATCTCAACGGCTCAGCTGCCGAATACGACAACGATCAAGACGATAACGGCGGGCATGCATGGAGGACATGGACATGGACATGGCGTGCCGGGATTGACGCAGGTGACGCATCATCATCAGGTGCAGCAGCAGCAGCAGCAACAACAGCAGCAACAACATCAACAGCAATCAGTAGGTGCCACGCAAACGCAAACCTTAGTTATTAAATCCAATCACCATGCTGTTGTCACCCTGCCGGCGGGTCTAGTATCAAGTGCACCAGCAGGAATCGTAACAATGACCAAGACCATCAATCAGGTATCCACCATCTCAAAACTCAAAACCATCCTTCAACCTCCAACTACAACTCCATAGTGATCGCCAAAGGTTTAACGCCGCCTTTTATTCAAGGCGTCGTTTCTGTTTCCGTTTCCGTTTCGCATCTTCTCTGCCTGAACTACGTCCAATGGTTACACCTGTACCACACACACACACACACACACACACACACACATTTAGATCTCTTCTGTTGCCACTTTCGCTTATTTTATCTGCTTTTCATTTGGCTACGATTAACGTTCGCCACTTATTATAGTAGATATGAAAGTAAAGATTCGATATAATGCACATTCTAAATCATTTAAAAATGGCAAAAATCTCGAACAAATTTTATTTGTTGCTTAGAATGGTACCTTATACGAATTCCGAAACTTTTTTAAACAATTTTAAAAAAGAGAAAAAAAACCAAGAAGAAAATATTAGGAATCCAAAATTGGGGAAAAAAATTGGGAATCATAAATTAGGAATTTCAACTACAAAACATATTAGGAGTGCAAAAATTAGGAAAAAAAAATTGGAAAAGTTTCTTTGGTTTTCCGGTCATTGGTTAAATTCTTTCGAAATGAAAAATATTTTATTAAAAATCGCGCGATTTTTAATAAAATATTTTTGATTTCAGCTTTTCCTAATTTTTGTTTTTCCAATTTTTGTTTTCCTAATTTTTGTTTTCTCAATTTTTGTCTTCCCAATTTTTGCTTTCCCAATTTTTGCCTTCCTAATTTTTGATTTTTAATAACTGTATTCCTAATTTTAGATTCGTAATTTTGGATTCCTAATTATTCGATTCCCAATTTTGGATTCCTAATCTTTTTTCTGAATGTTCGTATTTTGAGTAATATTTTTCCACATTCGTATATAGAATCGCTTAGAATTTACCATTTCAATGAAGAAAACTAAATGTCATTATATCGAACGTTTACTGTATTTTAGTTATTGTCTGTATAGCCGTTGGATGTTAGTATTGTCTATAGAAGAAGCGAATTATTTCTGGAGTTACTTTTCATAATTTAGCACATAATTTCTATCAAAATTTAAATGCTTCAAATAAAACTGTCTTTTTTGTTTCACAAATGAATGAAAATCTCTCAAAATGCGAGTGTTTATCTAGTGCATCTAATTTTATGCTTTTATCCATTATAATTTACTGTAGAGTTTCCTTGATTTTAAGATTCACGATACGCAGACTATTAGAATTATTATATTTATTATTAATTTTGTATTTGTAAAAAATGGAATTTCTGTGCACATTTCTTGACTCAATTGTCTGAACTTTGACCTGACTCGGAACTAGGAATGGGTAAACAACAAATATCGATGCCCATTCCTACCTCGAACTGCTCTGCATGTGTAGTGACAAAAATATGCGACATAGAACTGTGAATGCTATCAATGCTTATGTAGAATCATCACTGGCTTAATTATATATTTATGATGTATACTTGGGATGTTGCTAATCTAATCTGATTGCTCCACAGGCCGGTCAACCAGCGCTGCTCAACTCGATGCTGCCCGCCGGCGTTGTCGTTGGAATGCGTCCGCAGGCGCCGACGCAACAGCAGCCAAAGAATATGCCCGCCAATCCGCTGAGTCGCGTCGTCATCAGCAACTCCCATATGCCTGGCGTGAGACCACAAAGTCCATCGGTAAGTCAGACTGCACAGACACTGCGGCACTGAGAATTCTCCAATCCGACTCAAATTGTGTGTTGTTGTTGTGGTGGGTTCTTCTCTATTCTACTAATCCACAAGGCTCCCAACCACTTGCACCATCCACACAACCAGCAAACCTACCACATGCACACACATATATTCACATAATTAAATATACGAAAAAAATTTGTATTGCATACTTTAGGGCACGTACTTTGCTTAAAAATGTTAATCAGCCATTACCACCTTTCTATTTGTCCGATTTTGTTAAGATTTAATGGGATGGTAGCTAATATTAATTGTTTCGATGTATTTCCAATGCTGAAACCAATTTCACAATTTGCATAGTTCACAGTGTTGAATAAAAATCATACTAGGGATTGATTTTCGACCAATTTGTTTAATATTTTCAGTTTTTGTTTGCCCATTCTTTTTCAATTCACTTTTGTTATTCTTAATAGTTAATATTTGTTAAGATTCTTATACATATTTACACACACATTCCATAAACATATGTAATTAATTCAGCGGGTAAAACTATCCTCTTGTCTATTCTCTCTCTCTCTCTCTGTTTCTCTCTCCCTCTTTGCGTCGTCTCTTTTAGATAACTTTAAGCACAATTAATGCAGGACAAACGCCTGCACTGTTGGTGAAAACGGATAATGGATTTCAGTTGTTGCGCGTGGGCACGGCGACATCAACGACGGGCCCGCCAACGATGACACAGACCATATCCAACACCAGCAACATGAGCAACAACAACAACAGCAACAACATTAACAGCAACACGACAACAACAACCACAAATCATGCCACAACAACACAGATACGATTGCAAACTGTTCCGGCTGTAAGTAGATATCATGGATCACAACAGCAACAGCAACAACAACAACAGCAGCAACAACAGCATCAAACAAGCACACAATCATCCTCACAAGCAACAACTGCCAGCACTAGCATTGCACTACGCAAAACGATTGTCCGAACATCATCCACAATCCTCCCATCCAGCAATAATAATAATAATAACAATATTAATAACAATAACACCACCAACACCACCACCACAACCACTACCAACAACAACAACAACAAATCCGCTACTAACCTGCAACAGAAGCTACAGCTACAATTGAAGCAACAGCAACAACAGCAGCAGCAGCAACAGGCACAGCAGCAACATAAGCAACAACAGCAGCAGCAGCAGCAACAGGCCTCTGTCAGCGCCAGCAGCGCAGCCGCCGCGGCCGCCGCAGCTGCTGCGGCAAATGTCGCGGCCACAATTAAGATCAAGCAAAACGTAAACGTCAAAATCAAATTCAAAGTCTTGAAAACGGAGATTCTCTTCTTAAATCTCCAATCCAATATTTTCAATAATAATTTTCTTTTTTGATAAATACTCGTAATTAATTCAATTCTCTCTTCATTGCCTCTCTCTGTGTCTGTTTATGCATTTGATCTGTCAATTTTGTTTTAAGGCTACGCTTCAATTACAATTTTGTTTCTCTTTTGACTCTCCGGTCTCGATATCGAGTAAATCGATCAACTATTTCCATTTTGATTTACATAATGAGTATATTATATATTTGCTCAGTTTTGCATGCTGCGTTGTAACTGTGTCTATTTAACATATATCTACATTTCTTTTTTTATATTTAATTTTACGCTGCGGCAAATGCGTTGCTGTTCCAAAAATCGTAACCTCATTGAACTTTATCATTTAGCGTTTAAAAATCAATTTCATTATCATTCAATGGTTTTACGGGCTTCCTGGTGAAGGTTTGACTTTGAACAATTTATAAGAAATGCTGATTATAACGTCAAAGTTTAAAAAGTATAATTTAAAGTAATATTTTACAAAGCAATATTGAAGCCGAATATAATTTTTAATATTTAACTTGAAATTAAACAACTAAAAACTAGTAACAAAAAATATACAAGATTGAATTTATATAAAAATATTTACAATTAGGTGAATTTCTTGTAAGTTTTTTAAGACATGGATAATCAACATTGATTATAATTAATTGAATACTTTAATATAATTAATTTCTTTATTCATAAAAACGTTTAAAATAATTGAATTTCTTGTATATTTTCTTTGAAATTGATAAAAAAAATATTAACCATATTTCATTCAATTTATACAAATGCTTTAATGTAATTAATTTAAAAGAATGTATAGGAAAAGCTACTTATAACGTCAAAGTTTAAGAAGTGGCATTTAAAGTAATATTTTACAAAGCAATATTGAAGCCGCATATAATTTTTAATATTTAACTTGAAATTATACAAATAATAACTAGTAACAAAAAATATACAAAATGGAATTTATATAAAAATATTTACAATTAGATGCATTTTTTGTAAATTTGTTTAGAAATGGATAAACAAATAATCAATATTGTTGTAATTTATACAAATACTTCAATATAATTAATTTCTTTATTCATAAAAAAAAAGTATAAAATAATTGAATTTATTGTATATTTTCTTTGAAATTGATAAAGAATATTAACTATATTTCATTGAATTTATACAAATGCTTTAATGTAATTCATTTTCCTTACTTATAAAATATGTTAAAAACTTGATCGAATTTTTACAAATATTTGGATTGTAATTAATTTCGTAATTTTGTTGTTATTTATCGCACCCACACACAAATCGAAGCCCGTAAAAATCATTAGCTTTATTTCCAGTAACAAGTTGAATGCTTATCGCTCTTTAGTTGCACTGACTGGACGCTATTTAGTTGTTGAATATGTAATTAGCTTTTTATGACTGACTAATGAGAAATGTTTTATTTCCAAATCGCAGTCGATGACCAGCACAACGGCGTCCAGCAACATCATTGTGAACTCGGTGGCCAGCAGCAATGCGCATAGTTATGGCAGCGGATCACAGCCACCGCATTTGGCGCAGTTGCAGCAACAACAGCAGCAGCAGCAGCAACAACAACAACCGCATTTGCCGCAGGTAACGCAAATCCAAACGATACCAGCAAACCAGGCAAACAATGTGCAAGTTGCAACGGCAACAGCAGCGACAACAACAGCAACAGCAACAACAACGGCCGCGCAGGGCAATACCAAAGAAAAGTGTCGCAAGTTTTTAGCCAATTTAATTGAATTGTCGACACGCGAACCGAAGCCGGTGGAGAAAAATGTGCGCACGCTCATCCAGGAGCTGGTCAATGCGAATGTGGAGCCGGAGGAGTTTTGTGATCGCCTGGAGCGTTTACTCAACGCCAGTCCGCAGCCGTGCCTAATTGGTTTTCTGAAGGTACTAAAGAAACATTGTTGATTTGATTTGATCAATCATTCTTGATGATGATTCTGACCGTCTGTATGAATCCTACTCCGCCCACAGAAAAGTCTGCCACTGTTGCGCCAGGCGCTCTACACCAAGGAACTGGTCATTGAGGGCATCAAACCGCCGCCACAGCATGTCCTGGGATTGGTTGGACTGTCGCAGCAATTACCGGTAAGCTACAATTTTTTATTTATTTATTTAATTAATCAATTAAATGAATGTCAGCTCAATCAAAAGTACTTAAAAGATTCAAATAAAATAAGGAAATGAATATGAAAGAAAAAAAATCAAATTAAATATTTAAATCAGGGATTAAAACCGAAACGAATATCGGTTTCAGTTACGGTTTCGGTTATGTTCGCAATTAGGTTTTGGGTTATCGGTTGCGCAAAATCTTTGAATAAATGTTTCGTAACGGTGAACCGGTTTTTGTATGTTTCGGTTTTGAAATACCGGTATGGATTCGGTTCTAAAAAAAAATTTTTTTAAATAAATATAATTATAATTATACTGGGGTGCCACAGAAATCTCTTTCACCTGAAAAATTACGTAAATTTCATACAAATGTACGTCAAATTCAAGTGAAAGAGATTTCTGTGACACCCCAGATAATATATGTAATGATAATTATATAGGCAAAAATAGAAAAGAAAATCAAAAATAAAATATAAAAATAATAACAAAATATCAGAGATCGCAAACAAGTCGGAAAAAATCGAAACAGTTCAAAATTTTAGGTTAACAATTATTTTTAACTTGTTTTTTAAATTTTTATAATAAAAATTGAAAATAAAACATGCTTTTAAAATTGTATTTAAAAGTTACAACATAAGACTTATTTGCAATTTTTAAATAACAATCAGAAATACAACTTTTTTTCAATTTTTATAATACATATATTCTTATTAAAAACCGATATTAACCCTTATAAATGAAACGGTTACTAAACGGTTATTTCGGTTTACAGAGTTTCGGTTTTAAGGTTTCGGTCAAATGAAAATATTTATTTTCGGTTACGGTTTCAGTTACGGTTTTAAATTTCAATCGGTTTTTACCGGTTAAAGGTTACGGTTTCGGTTAGGGTTTTAATCCCTGATTTAAATTCTAAAATTCTGTGTGTTGCTCAAAAAATTATGAAATCATCCAACATTTGTTACATGGTATTTCGATTTTTTTTTTTTCTATAAGAAGTAAACTTTTGTCAAAAATATTAACAAACAGAAATAATCAGAGGGAACTAAGCTAATTTTGTAAATCTGCTTAAATTGAATGATTATTTATTTTGTTATTATGGTTATGACTAGCGTGATTAATTATAAATAATCTCTCTCTTTAACAGAAAATTCAAGCGCAAATCCGTCCGATTGGGCTTAGCCAGACAACGACGATTGGACAGACACAGGTGCGCATGATAACGCCAAATGCACTGAGCACCGGACCCCGACCCACAATTGGCCACACGACGATATCGAAGCAGCCGCCAAACATTCGATTGCCCACGGCGCCGCGACTCGTCAACACGAACGCCATTCGCGGCCAAATGCCCTCGCTGCCCATGCCCACGCAGGCGGTAAGTACTCGCCTTTTAGCAGGCACTGTAATGGTTATCATTTTTAAGAAACATCAATTTGTATGGAGCATAAATTAAACCTACTCATCTATTGAATATTAATGAAAGTTCCAAGTGATATGAAATAAAAGTCAATACAAAATATAATAAAATTGTTAAAAAGTCGATTTGAAGTTTACCAATAGATTTAAGCAATGTCATCTTTTAAATAATAATTAAATTTCCGTTTTTATTTAAAAGTCATAATGGAAATAAATGTAAATTTTCAATATTTATGTCAATATTGTACAATTATTTTTATTTTCAATTCTTAACAATTGATTTAATAATAATTTAATATTTTTTTTATTTAATAACGAATTTGTCGTATTGAATTTTATCAATAAATTTAAACATAATTTTTTATTGAATAATAATTAAATTTCCATTTTTATTTCATGATCTGACTCTTATTGAAATAAAAGATAATTTTCCATATTTATAATCAAATTTTACATGTATACAAAATCTAACAAAATTGATCAAAAAGTCGATTTTAATATTTTGCAACTCGTTTTTCATTTTTAATTAGAATAATTCAGCAATAATTTCTATTTTCATTGCATACAAATTGATTGAAAAATGAAAATTATATCCTATTTAATAATTAATTTTCGCATTGATCTCGTTGCAAGCAGAACATTGTGCAAATACGGGGTCCTCACAATCCGCAGCTGCAGCGCACGGGCTCGGTACAGATCCGTGCCACGCCCCGTCCGCCGAGCAGTACGCCCACGAACAAAGTCACTGCCGTTAAGGTTGGGCAGACGCAGATCAAGGCGATAACGCCCAGTTTGCATCCGCCATCGCTGGCGGCCATATCATCCGGCTCCGGCGCCGGACCACCACCACCGACGCCGACGCTATCGGTGCTATCGACGATCAATTCGGCGTCGACGACATCGCTGCCGGTGCCATCGTTGCCCACGGTTCATTTGCCGCCGGAGGCGTTGCGGGCGCGCGAACAAATGCAGAACTCGTTGAATCACAATAACAACAATCATTTCGAGCCGAAGCTGGTTGAGATTAAGGCACCGCAACTGTCGCACCCGCACCCGCATCCCCATGCGCATATGGAACGCATCAACGCCTCGCTGACGCCCATCTCGGCCAAGACGCTGCCACGCGGCGCACTGCCAATGGCCAACAACAGCAAGGCGGCGAGTAAAAAGAAGCGGGATGCCCTCGACAAGGATGAGAAGACAAACAGCAGTGGCAGTGGCAGTGGCAGTGGAATGACATCGTCCGCATCCGCGGCAGCTGCCGCCGCCGCTGCTGCTGCCGCCAATTCGTTTTTCCAGCAAAGTTCCATGTCGACATCGATGTATGGCGATGATGATATCAACGATGTGGCCGCCATGGGCGGCGTTAATCTCGCCGAGGAATCGCAGCGCATTCTCGGCTGCACCGAGAACATTGGCACCCAAATCCGTTCCTGCAAGGACGAAGTGTTTCTCAATCTGCCGGCATTGCAGGCGCGCATCCGCGCCATCACCGCTGAACGTGGCCTCGACGAGCCGTCGCAGGATGTGGCCGTGCTCATCTCGCATGCGTGCCAGGAGCGGCTCAAGAACATTGTGGAGAAGTTGGCTGTGATAGCGGAGCACCGCATTGATGTCATCAAGGTGGGTTTGCCGATTTGCCGTTTACCTCATCCTTTTGTTTGTCTACCTTCTATCTAAATGCATTCCATCCACAGTTGGATCCACGATATGAGCCGGCAAAGGATGTGCGCGGTCAAATCAAGTTCTTGGAGGAACTGGACAAGGCGGAACAGAAACGACACGAGGAACTCGAGCGCGAAATGCTTTTGCGAGCGGCCAAGTCGCGAACGCGAGTCGAGGATCCCGAGCAGGCCAAAATGAAGGCGAGGGTAAGCCAGCAGTCCATTTCAAATTACCAAATCTTTGTTCTTTACTCCACTTTACACGGAAAAAACAAATGCCATCCTAAAATCAAGTATTAAATACTTGATTTAAGCTCGCATTTTTAGACCCCGTTAACTTTGTCACAAAAAAAAATGTGCGTAACAGGCAGAAGGAGGCGTGGCAGACACCATAATGTGTATATATTCTTAATCAGCATCAACAGCCGAATCGATATAGCCATGTCCGTCCGTCTGTCTGTAAGAGCGCCTAGATCTCAGAGACTATAAGAGCTAGAGACTCCAAACTTGGTATGTAGGTTCGTCTATATTGCGAGCAGATCGAGTTTGTTTTAGATTTTGGATCGGACCACTATATCATATAGCTCCCATAGGAACAATCAGTTGAAAATCAAGTCTTAGTAGGAAAAACTTTTTTGTTGTTTGAGATATTTTAACCAAACTGACAGAATATGCATAAAAGATGGTCCCATACATACTGACCAAATTTGGTTGGAATCGGATTACTATATCATATAGCTGCCATAGTAGAATAAGAATCTAAGTTTATTATAGATATTATTTAAGTTTATATAATAAGTACGGGGTCTCCGACAGTCGAGTACCGCTCGACTGTAGCACCGCCGACTAGTTTAGCCTGAATTTAAGAATTTTGGGATTGAATTCGGGATTGAAAAATCAAGTATTTCAAACTTGGTTTAAGAGAATCCG